>JBBPSD010000412.1:0-26156 GCA_038093415.1 Xerocomellus chrysenteron | reverse complement strand
GTGATTTCTTGATATTCTTGATATGTTTGGGATACGTAAAGTTAGCACTGAACATAAGCCACAAGCCAAGGCCGTCACTGGGAATCAGTGGCTGCTCGGGGCGGCACTGAATATAAGTGACAGTAGCTGAATAGAAGTGACCATAACATCAGTGACATCCTCACTGATTACGAAAGCATCAGTGACATCCTCGTTGATTATAGGTGATTTTACTTCTCTCAGTGTCCACTTAGGAGCAAGAGGGATGTGTTTGACCAAATAGTACTGTCCGTCTCAGACGGTGTCGCCCAAAATCCGCTATGACGCACCGGGAACAGCGCGGAACCAGTAGTAAACCGCTATGAGATTCTGAGGAGTGTATTTGTACTACCTCCGACACTGCCTGGCAGACTGATCTTCAAAATCCTGCTCGCTTCACAACCTTATCCTATCCTAGTCTTCCCTATCTCGAATCAGTCTCACCTTCTAAAACTCCCCCCGCCCCGAACTCTGAGGTAACAGTCCCCCGACAGTCTCCTCAAGCACCTCACCTCTATTAATACTTTCCTTACTATCGTCCCTGCGAGGGTAATCCCCCGACACGAGCAACACGGGCATGTCTACGTGGCAGAATTCACGGATCACTTGGCGACATATGCCGCAGGGTGAGATTGGAGTGATGACGTCCCTAGCCCGTAACATACGAGTTACGTCTGGATAGGTGGAAGATGATGAGATGGCGTAGCATACTCACGACACAATGGCCAGCGCGCTAAACTCTTTTTTACCTTCGCTCTGTTATGGGGTGGACACGGACAGCGAGAGGGCGAGGAGATTGAGTGAGGAGGGTAAGTGACCCGATGGGAGAAAGAGAAAGCAGATGCTTACAATAGCGCTCACGATTGCCGTCCGTTCCGCGCATATCGACGCACCTACGAAGTGCAGCGTTCAGAAACATAGTGTGCAAGTGCGTCGGTAACAGAGAGGCGACGCATTGAACTACCGAGCTCGAAGGAATCGAGGAGTACACACTGTACGACGCATTATCGATGCTGGCGCCCTTAACGATGGTGCCATCCGTACACATCAAGGCCGCACCGACGCGGAAATTGGAATGAGGAAAATAAGCATATTCTCTGGCTTGAGAGGCGTTACGTGGTGTCGTAGTCAATACAGCAAGTTTCAGACGCAGACCCGGAGTAGAAGTCTCAGTACCTTGGATAGCTGTTATGATGAGTGCCTCTCGCGATTCAGCAGACAACATGGATGATGGGAGTGGGTACGCGTCTATCGCCTTGAAGGAGTCCAATAGCAGCACCTTCCGAAGTCTTCCTTTGTGTGCTACGATGCGATGATTGAATTTGCTGCATCGATTCCCACTGGAAACCGTACACACGGATCTAGCTAACAAACATGACTCATCGCTTTTCATTCACGATTAGATTCCCTATCTTCGCTGACGAGTAAGTAGTGTCTCCGGCATATCTATCGTCGCTTCAACGAGCGGGACATCGAATAGATCTGCT
Organism: Xerocomellus chrysenteron; assembly: GCA_038093415.1. Taxonomy (NCBI): domain Eukaryota; kingdom Fungi; phylum Basidiomycota; class Agaricomycetes; order Boletales; family Boletaceae; genus Xerocomellus; species Xerocomellus chrysenteron. The sequence goes on along the minus strand of JBBPSD010000412.1, from coordinate 24,651 downwards.
TTCTTCAACGGGTCGAGCACGAGATGGAAGGTGCATGAAATCCGCCCAAGATCGGTAACCCTAAGAAAATAATTATTAACTAGTACATACAGAACCACGACGCAGCGACCAACAAAACGATGGACGCCACAATGTTGGCAGTCCATGAAGACGGTGTGGTCATCCAGTCCTTTGAACTCCTGATCCTTATTGTCCAGGTTCCTCTGGACTTGAGCGATTCTCCCCATTGGTCAACGAGCGCCACAAAGGGTGTACACGTGTGTATACACTATACACCTATGCCCGTCCTTTTTTCCGGAAATTTTGCATGTCGGCGATCAGAAGGGCTCGGTGTTGTTTGGTCCAACAACTAGAACAGGTGATCCTGAGTTTGAGGGGACATAATGCACTGCAACTTGAACTGGTCACGGTGAGCACACCTCCTTTTGCGGCGTTTCAGACTCCGAAATTCAGCCTGAGGGCGGGCACCATGCTCATCGCTAACAGCGTCGACAGTTACTTGTTTGCCATTGCCCTCGTCGTTGCTCGCTCCAACTCTCTCTGCCAGTCACGGTACACTTCCAGTTTCGACAAACTCACCTACTAGCCGATCTGATGTAACGTCATGCACCGGCTAACGAATTTGAAGCCGTTATTCGCCACCCACTGGCACTGCCAGTGGCATTAAAGAGCACCAGATAGGCGCTGTGACCTTCTCTGCCACTCCTTCACAGCCAAGTAAAGATTCGCGACCATGCAATCTACACCTTATCATGTTCTGGTGCTTGTCTTGGTCTGCTCGTCTGTGGCCTCAGTTTTTGCTACATCGAGCGGACCCAATCTTCTCGGGCCCGTAACCGAGTTGAACATCGTCAACAGGGTCATTACTCCTGATGGTTTCCCCCGATCGTGAGTTGGTGTTTACTGTACTCAGAGTATTGGATTAACGTCCCTCAGAACTGTGCTCGCAGGAGGAACATTCCCTGGTCCGCTGATTGCTGCCAATAAAGTAAAGGTTTTTCCGTAACTTCGTAGTCACTGAGTTCTGACTCTTGTTGTTTTGGAAGGGTGATGACTTCAGAATCAACGTGGTGAATTGGCTCAATGACACGTCAATGAACACTACCACGAGTGTGGTCAGCGTGACCAAACGATTTCAGTTCGCTTGGATACTGATTCGATTGGCAGCACTGGCATGGTATATTCCAGAGAAAGTCGAACTGGGCTGATGGCACTTCGGGTGTTACTCAGTGCCCCATAAAACCATATCAAAGCTTCTTGCACCAGTTTAATGCACTGAACCAGACCGGTACATACTGGTACCACTCCCATCTTTCGGCTCAATACTGTGATGGACTCAGAGGACCGCTGGTTATATATGACCCGGACGACCCATATAAAGACTGGTATGATGTGGATGATGGTGCGTGCGTCAGCTTAACCTTTGGTCAATACGTTCATAAACCGATCAGTGAATACCGTGATCACCCTTACCGACTGGCGAGTGATACAATGTTTTCCCGCGACAGGTGCTCAATTGTATTTATGCAGGTACCATGAACCTTCCCCGACAATGTACAGGGGTCCGTTTACTGCAAATGCGTCGCTCATCAATGGACTTGGCCGGTATGGCGGTGGACCATTGTCACCGCTCGCTGTTATCAATGTCGAGCACGGGAAGCGTTATCGCTTCCGTATTGTGGGGGCATCGTGTGACCCGATGTTTAACTTCACGTTTGATAGACACCCAATGACAGTCATCGAGACGGACGGTGTTGAGACGGAGCCCTTGGTTGTCGACTCATTACCCGTGTTCGCCGGTCAACGCTATTCTGTCGTGGTGACTGCAAACCAGACCGTGGGCAACTACTGGATTCGCTCCCTATCTAACCATCCGAACCAGACCTTTGATGGTGGGCAAAGCTCCGCCATTTTGAGGTACGCGGGTGCTCCAGAACAAGACCCCACGACAGAGAATGGACCATACGTACTCCCCTACGACGAGGGTAAAGTTCATCCGTTGATCTCTCCCGGCGCTCCCGGCGTTCCAGAACCAGGCAAGGCAGATGTGAACATCAATATGGTTCCCGGGCTCTCCGACGGGCAATACAAGATCAATGGTGTCCCCTATTCCGACCCGCCACTGCCTGTACTATTGCAAATTCTGAGCGGTGCTCGAGACCCGTCGCAGTTACTCCCTAACGGCAGCGTCTATGTGCTCCCCCCCGGGAAAGTCATTGAAATCAGCATGCCTGCGACGGAGCTTTCGGTGGATGGCGCACTTGGCGGACCGGTAAGCCTTTGTCTCGACTTTTCGGCACGTCATTCACTAGGCTTGATTTGACAGCACTCGGTTCATCTTCATGGTGTATGTACTTTTTGATGCTTTTCGCATGCATGAGACCAAGTTGATGGCCCTTGATAGCACCCAATTGATGTCATCAGAGTTCCTGGGAGCAGCACCTATAACTTTGCGAACCCCATCAGAAGGGACACCGTATCCATAGGGCTGCAAGCGAACAATGATAATGTCACATTTCGTTTCACGACGGACAACGCTGGACCATGGTTCTTCCACTGGTGAGTCGATTTCATACACCTAGACTTGTAGATGTTCACGGAGGATCTGGTAACAGTCACAACGACTTTCACCTCCACAAGTGCGTATCTGTGGTTATACACCAAGTTTGTTGCTGACTCTGCCCTGATCAGTGGATTTGCTGCCGTGATGGCAGAGGCTCCTGCTAAGGCGGCTGCGCAAGAAAGCCAGGTCATCCCCGGTAGGCACCTTACTTTTTCTCTCGTACTGTCTTTTTGATCCTCGGATGTAGGCTACTGGGAACAACTGTGTGATTGAGGCTGGGCTTGTTCCGATGGACGTTGATGTTGACCTTGTCTGGTGTCCCACACTATGCTTCTAACGATTCGGATGAACTCATACATGTACTTCCTATTTTAAGTATGCAGCCCCATCTTTTGTCGCTACTTGTACTAACCAGGATACACCGTTCTTCACCTTCGCACTGGAATCTAACCACGCTGTCTGAAAGACAATACTCAACTCAACCCGTGCCCCCGCGTATATTGTTTCCGATTCTCCTTTCCCCCACCGCATCATGCGCGGCAAACACCCAAACACCATCTTCATGCAACCCCATCATCCCCTGCGATAAAATGATAAACTCGAGCACGGGAGAATCATGCGCCCGACGCCCACTGGAGGTTGAACCACGTACCTCAGATAAGATGTGGAAGATGGTATGAGGTGAGGACCTGGAATCGCCTGACGTAACTTCCAGCTTCAAGACTCTAAAGGCATACAACTGAGTACGGAAGATGAGCGTGCCTGAGGGTGGTAAGGGGCTTGTGTCCTCGCCAGGAGCCAGGTACCTCGGAGACGCTACTCCCTGAACGTTCAACGTCCACATGTACCATCTGCTTCAACGGGTTTGGGGTGGGTACTGGTTGAATTAGGTCGCTATACGACATTGTGCCTGACCAACCCGCCGATGGGCCCACGATGGCCAGGTGGACAGTCCTGTGTCGGAACTCACGCGGCGAGCATGAGCTGAATCCAATCTTGGCCGGCATTCAGTATGGAAAGACTTGGGTTAGATTGCCCATTGCCAGCTGATATCCTCGCCATAGCGTCAGTTACAGAGATTGCATGAATGATATCTGATGGACTCAAACGGCGTCGGGTGTACCGCCCGATGGTATTGGCATAGCTCGTCACGTGCTATAGTCTGGGCCCGGGAATACTGGTAGCTTGCGCAAAACAAGCCAGCGCCAACTTCCAAGGTAGCTAAACCTACGCATCAGACGGTCCGAGTGTCGCGCCGTTTTTCTCTCTGCAACCAGATGCTTCAAGTTGCGCCGAACGTCCTTTGCGCACTCAAACTACACCTGGTGTTTGGTGAAGAACAAACAAACGGTAGCGAGAGAGAACTTGAAGCATATCCAGCCCCGCGTACTCCCACGACATGATTAATTGAAGACTTTTGTGGCCGGGCATGAAGATACACGCCACATCACTTGAGAAGCGGCGCCCGCTAGGTAACAAATAACTCATCCCATGGCACAATTCAGAGAAATTCACGTGCATTCGTAGTTAACAACGCATCGGCGTTAGCCCCGTTTCACCACGAGTCATTTTAAAGCGACGCATAAGAGCAAGGGGCTATGAACCCGTGCTCCGACCGATCCAAGTTCCCCTGATTGAATGTAGAGCGATCGACGAAAAAAAATGTTTAGGAGAGGCTGCGCTTCGAGTCCGCCCCAAGCTTCAGTGCAGAACGGTTGGTTGAACCTGAACTCAACGACCATGCTCCCATCTCTGCGCCCGTTGACCAACGTCCCTGCATCCGTCCTTCTCGTTCTTGCCGCCATGGCCATCCAACGGAGCGTCGTGCATGCCCAGAACGACCCGAACCTCAACCCCCCCTATTACTATTGGTTGTCGCCAGGGCGGATAGCTGGGATTGCAGTCGGTCTGTTTTCCCATTTCACTGCACCGTTTGAGCAATTAGCTGGATGCTTACTGTTCATGCAGGTGCCATTGTGTTGATCTTCCTGATCTTGTCCATGTTGATCTTGGCCTGTCGTCGTCGTCGCCATTCCAAGGCATCCTCCAAGGTCATGGTGTCTAATTTCCCGAGTCAGCCGCAGCCATATCCGTCGTGGCGGGAGGCGCAGCAGCCAGTACAGACGCCCTATGGGCTTGATGCAACCAATATGGGATGGTACTACCCTGTGCAGGGCACTGCACCCTTTGACCAAGCGAAGAGTGCTGCACCCTCAGGCCAAGCACAGAGAACCAAACCTTCAGAACAAGTGCCGAGCGACGCACCTTTTGGCGAAGTGCAGAGATCTCCACCCTCAGATCAAATCCAGAGACCCGCGCCCACGAGCCAAGTTCTGGGCACCCCCTTAGACCAAGTGCAGAGACCCGCTTCGACAAGCCAAGTTCTGGCCACCCCAAGTTCTGGCCAAGTGCAGAGAACCGCACCCTCAGGCCAAGTGCAGAGACCCCCGTCCACAAGCCAAGTGAAGCCCACCGTACCCTCAGGCCAAGTGCAGAGAACCTCACCCCCGGCCCAAGTGCAGAGCATCGCACCCGCGGGCCGACCGCAGAGCGCTGCGCCCTTAGTTCGCTCCGCCCAGGAGCAGGGTATTCCTATTCCTCCTCCTCCTCGACGTGCGCATACAAAAGGCACCCTGAGTTCTGGCACAGCCAATGATGTGGACAGTCCACCCCCGTATTACCCGGTGAGCCGTCTTTTTTTTCTCGTGTGCTTCACGATTGGTCACACGCCATCAACAACCGCATTTTTTGAAGCCTACTGGACCTCCGACTTCTCCACCCACACATGCCGCACGGTAGGGCAACGCTTTCCCAAGCAAGCAGCATGTAAGTTCTAACGCATGTGAGCCACAACCTAACCTAAACTCACCCCATGTCTGACCGACGCATCTTGTTCCGCGGCGCGCGGATCCCACCTTATCACCCGGCGTCGTCATTACTCTCACCTCTCTCGCCCGCCGGCAGATGAAAGCTCAATTGTCGCATGTCGTTTTCATTCTCAGTGACGCTTCCCACGTTTCCCTTGCTTCATCTCATCTCATCGTATTGTTGTATTTTAGAACAGACTGGATTGTTCTGACTCGTGGTCGAATACGCACATGTATGCCTCCTAAATTATCTCGTTTGTCTCTCTCTCATGAGTGTCACTCCACCTCCGAGTCCCTGAACAAGCTCCACAACAACCCCAATATGACCATATTCAACAACCGTTTGATCCGGCGTAGCTCGGTCGCTTGTTCGGGAAATTACCACCAGGACTACAGGAAATACATATGGAAAAATGAAGGGGAAGCCGACGTACCATGTGTATGATGCAACCGCGATGGCTTCGCGCGACCCGGATGCTACTAGTACCTTGAGATGGAATGTTCGTGGAAACTTGGTTCGACTTTCCGCACTAACCCCGGGCCGGTGTGAACTAATGTCGCTCGGCGGATGATTAATGTAATATCATAACCGGGCCACATAGTGCGGTTTGAAAGTCGAGTGCTGCCGGTGATGGCAGTGTAATCAGAGTCTGAGCTCCGAAAGGGGTCGGAAAGGAGGTACTCAGGACTCAAGTACTCAGGAGTGAGAAAAACGAGCCCAGCAACTACGAACCTGTGAACTTCGGGAATGGTGTCTTCCCCGACTGTCACGTTTGCACGTTACCTGGTTGCGCGATCGCGGCGCGTGCGCCCGGCCCCTAGCGATGTAAGAGATTATTCTTTGTGCTGAAAAGGGTACACGACAGTACCTTGACCACGTCAAGCTTACTTCCCTCATTGTAATTCGGACAGATGTTGCTTACTTAAAAATTAAAAGTGCTGCAGCACCGACGATCAGATGACACAGTATTGAAGAGATTACGATTGACAGTGTGAGTCCGCCACCATGAGAATGGGCCAGCAGACATATCATTGACTGTTTAGTCTACACATCCAGATCATAACAGCTGCACAGAGCGGTCCAACCTGCCATGGGTTCAACGGTCTGATTCTTTGTCTCGCTCTGTTCCGGACGGCGAAACTGCCAGTGGGTCGAGTGATCGCGGCGGATTGACTCCGCTAGGAATAACGATGTTTCGATTGGAACACGATGAACAAGATAGGATGGAATCAAGGGATGGAGAACAACCTCGCAATTTCCATGGCACCTTTGCGTCTCCGTGTTGATATCCTTGATGGGGTGTTATCATGATCTATGGTAAGTACGTAGCCATCGTTTTCTAGACAATGACACCACGTCTGGCCACAGATCAACTACCTGTTCCGTAGATGTCACAATGCCCACCCGTTCATTGATGCTGCGCCAACCCTTGGCGGAGAAGCTTCCGTGTTAATCAATCAGCCACTTGGCACGTCCTACTTATCTTGATCACAGCCCCCGGGTAATGCCTCGAGGGTTTATCAGAAACCGTTACTAACGCGATTCCAACGATTTTGCCAATGTTGTCAATATCTTTCACCCTTCCCTCGGATCCTCGCCCAATGTCCGAGAGGAAATTGGACAAGCCCGCACGCCTCGTTCACTGTGGTCCGCTTCCATGTTTGTCTGTGGAACACATGATTCAGATATGATGTGCCATGCTAGGACATACTGGCAACGCCGACCCATAACTCCGATCGTCGAGGTCTCTTACAAACGACCTGGATCAGGAGGTCAACAAAGCCAGACCCGTCACGTAAGTGTATGTCAGCTTGGAGCCATACCCTTTACGTTCCCCCCTTCTCACGTGTCCACACCACATGGACCATGCCAACACTGTCGCACGCGGTCCCCCAACCCCTTCTTGCCTTTTCGCGCGCACAACAAACACAGCTATAAGGCGACACATGCTGACGATTTCCACTCTCAGAACATGATGCGTACGTATGTCGCATTCCTCTTCCTCCTTCTCCGGGTATCCGAGGGAATGACGGAGACCAGGAATTTGATGGTTGCGGATGTGGGCCGCGGTGTATGGCCGATCCTGGTTGTGATCACGGCAACACGTATGTTTACTGACGGTACGCTGGTCGGGCCATGTTCACATGTCAAACGAGTCGCCTCCCCTTCGCAAGTTACGGAACACCACAAGCACCCGTTATCGTTTGGTCATTGTCCATCCGTAAGAGGTGGAGAGTACCTGGATATAGAAATTGGTCACTCGCGAGTGGAGTGGAGTGGGTAAGGACAATTTGCGTGCTGATGGACTTTGTACCCTGGGACAAAACTTTTTTCGCAAGGCTCGGAGAAACGGGATAAAGCGGATGATCTGAGAGGAGATCCTGAATCTGAGACTCCTAGACAGAGTTCACGCGTTCACGTTCTAGAGAGCAGCGTGTGGATGTGAAACTGGACATGGTAGTGATACTACACCATCCCAATGCAGAGTATAGCTATCATATCCTGCTCCGGACGGTACTGATTCAAGGTGTCACCACCAACCTGTCTGATTGTGATAACATCGACCATAAGGCTATAAGTACAGATAATTACATCGACCTACCCGTGGGGGGAACTACACAACTTTCGGTCCAGGGACTCGCCGTTTATGTTGAACCTTGCAAAAATAAGACATTAAATAGCCGCAAAAAGTATACCGACCTTGTTACATTAGTCGCGGGGGGCGAATATCCTGAAATATCTTGAGGGGGGAGCGCCGGCGAACACTTCTTCGACGCGGTGCTTTTCGAGGATTTTGAGGTGGCTTGGTCGTTTCCTATTTAAGTCAGCTCCATCAACCGGATACTATTAGTGGGGCAGGGATGTACTATTGACCCTGATCCACGGCGAAGAAGTGTATGCGCGGGAAGACCGGAGATGAGTGTCCACGGATGATCAGAGGTTGGCGCTAAGGGGGCTCTGTCTCACCACACCAGAAGACTGCGTGTGGAAGCGTAGCGAGCCCGCCGGGTTCAAGGACAGCACGTATTAGTCATCATGCGACACAGCGTGGAGTATGGAACGTTGAACCGCGCCGATCGGACTGTCCATCGAGACGGACGGTTCGAAATTCAGTCTACAGGGGAGGAGAAATGATACGAACGAACAGTGTTTTCGGTCTTAAACTGTGTCGCAATGGATAAAAATACGGGTCACATAAATGAGGACGAGAATGGAGATTAGGATTTGAGGCTATTATTTTTGGCACACAGAGATAACTTTGAGGTTCAAACCATAAGCTGTCCCGAGCGATCTTTGGCGTCGCTTACAATTATGACCACATTCGATCAGGCACAATGGGCGGGCAGCCGATTGGGGTTAGGATGCCGGGGAAGGGGGTGAAGCCACAGATTCGATTGGCAGTCCCGAGCAAGGAGAGGGATGTGAAGGAAAGAATCCATTGTCATGTGCGACGGGAAGAAACCCCAACCAGAGCCGGAGAACAATTGGCGTATGCAAACATTCCTGATAGTTGATGGGGATATGAACGCAAGTGAACGCGGGAGCCCGTAATCCCTTGATGAATCAGCTGCATGGAGGAGAGACGGTTGGAAGAGACATGACGATAAGGGGTGTGAAGTGCATCAACCGAGGAGTACATGGAGATGAAAGAAGTGGTTGAGGAGGGTTGCTAGTGCTGGGTATTATGATGAATGAGTCCGCGAGGAGCGTCTTGGGGCTGTATCGGGGCGGGTATCATCGGAGTTGAGTGCTTGCCAAATTGCGTGGTAGTCGAGTTAGAGGACATGCCGCCATCTGTGCTGCGGAGAAGCGATGCTGGAGAGTGGGAACATGGGTAATAGTAAGGCAGCAGGGGATTCTGCCAGGGGTCTGATTGGTCGACCCCATGCTGGCATCCCTCGCAGGTGACAGACTCCGTTTCCTAATTCGACGCATTGAGCGACCCCGTAATTCACAGAGGTCGTCCTTCTTGCTCGGAATGGAAATTACTGGCGAATCCGGGGCTGATCCGGAATGGATGGTAATGGACCGGACATCGCGATCTGGAAACCCGGATCTGTGACTGAATCTGATGAGCGCCGTTTGCAATTGTTGCATTCGGCACCCGGGCGCGGAATAATTACATGCTGCCAGTGGAAAGATACAAACTTCAAAGACCCCACCCAAAAGGCTCCCATCCATCCTGCTCGTTGCCCTTCTCTTTGAACCGTACTCCCATCATCTCTCTCTGGCCTCCCTTGCGCACTTCCCTCTCAAGAAATGGGTAGGAGAAAGATCGAAATTCAGCCCATCACAGTATGTCCCGCTTCGATTACTCTTGCATTCTTCTCCTACTCTGAGCATCTCCAATTTTACTTGCACTCCTCCATTTTCCATCTTTGGCTCACAATCGCTAACGACTTCTTATGTATAGCACGAGCGTAACCGCTCAGTCACCTTTTTAAAGGTAGCCTTTCGGCTATTTTTGTTTTCCCCCCGGCTTGGCACTTATTATTATTATCATCTGCTCGTCATTGATCCATAGCGCAAAAACGGCCTCTTCAAGAAGGCGTACGAGCTCGGTGTTCTTTGCTCGGTCGATGTGGCAGTCATCATATTCGGTTCGTCCTTTCCCTTTCCCTCCAACCGCTCGTTTCATTTCCATACCTCCAGAGGAACGTCCCGGTCATCATTTGAAACTTTACCAATACTGCTCCAGTGACATTCACGACATCGTAGAGCGCCATCTCAGGGTACGTCACCCTTCATCGGTTGAGAACACTTCTTACCCACCCCCCGCTAGTATGACGGAGAAAAGGACACGCGCACTCCTCACGACTTTGCTAACAACGGGAGCGCCAAACTTGATGACGCTGGCGATGGCGACGATGACGATGCGGACGACGACGACCCCGACTCCAATTCCCGTGGCGGAAACAAGAAACGCACGGATGCCAAACTGAAACAAGAGCTTGGTAACAACGCCAAACATGTTCCTCCTCCGGGAGGGGATTTGGGGTTGAACGTTGATGTTTGTACCGGGGTATTGCGTGGCTGTCACACACTTATCCCTCATGCAGATGAACGACTACCCGCTCCATCGGCCTATGACTATTCCTCAGCCACCTATGCCACTTCACCACTCTACACAACTGCCACTCGCAAGCGGCGCTTCTTCGCTTCCTATCTCAACGGAACGACATACCTCTGCTGGTCGGTCACTCCCTATCGACAATAAACTTAGCTCTCAAAAGAAGCCCCGTATAGCCCCTAACGTTAGCGCAGGCAGCAATCCAAAACTCACTCCTGATGATTCCATGTATAACGGCTATCTCCCTGCTCCCACCTCCTCCCACACACCCAACAATTACCGGCAGAATGGTCAGACCTCACATCATCTATCTTACAATTACGGCGCCGCTACCTCCACTCCGCAGCAACCGTTTCTTCCTTCATCGACCTTTGACTTTCCATCATCTTCAAGAGGTGCCTCAATATCACGGACTGCCGGGTACAATCAACGATCATCCACCGCATACCATCACCATCAGGAAGCTCAATTGCACGGAATTTACCACCAGCTGATGCGACATAATCTACCGCCTGGTCAACCGCCAAATGGTTCCAACTCACGTTCCCAACAGTCCCCAGACTTACTTTCTACGTTTTTGGACAATGGCGACGATCATCGACCGCCACCAACACAGCCATCGCAATTCGCTCCATTAGACTGGCCTTCGCATACTTCCTCGCAACAACCATCACAAGCCCCACCACCACCGCAGCAGGAATCAGGTGGGTAACCTCCGTCCATTTCTCTTCGCTACACAACTCAATCATTTGCAGGACACTCTGGAGACACGAGCTGGCTCGACTTCCTGTCTCACAGTGCGCCACAGCCTGGCGGACAACAACTCCATATGACGCTTCCGCCCGCCCATGGGAGAGGCGGGCTATCGTGGGAGCGCGATCGAGACATGGAACACTATACGTCTTCTGAGCGCGGTGGAAACTTGGATAAGAGCATGACGAATAATTCGGGGCTCATCTCCCCCCAATCACGCAAGCGACCCCGCGCGGATTCCGTTGCGGACAATAGCCGACGACCTTCGCCGATCACGCGGGCCAAGGCTGGTGTTGGCCAGGACTCACTAGATGCAAGCGGTGATGCGCATGGTCCTGGGATTAAAGAGGAATGATGTTGACTTTGCTTGCCTTTTCTCTCTCACTCGCTGCTGTCATCCTCATTGATCTGTTCACAAACTCGCTGGACTATTCAGGATGTTATAGCCTTACAATGACCGCTTGTCTTCACCCTTGCTTTTCGAGAGATATTTGAAACTAATGGTAAGACGGTCCTTACTCATGATGATGATCAGATAATATTTAGGTTGTATGTACTAGCATGAGAGCAAGGACATTTTTGGTATCCTTTTTCGCAAACTACCACTCTTGCGACTTGATCTTACGAGAGGAACGTCCTCCGAGTGGTTGAACTCAGGTACCATGGCGTGATTCATTGCAAAATTTGACGAGGACGATTACATGTCGATATGACAGTAACGAGTTTGAGTTTTACAGCTCCTCTCCGCCCTGTCGCGACCTGACGTGGTGACTGCGGTTCCACGGTCATATCGCACCATCTGGCGGTGATCGCACCGACAGAGGCTCTCCACAAGAACTGTTTATCAAATAGTTTATGGCCACATCATCCTTATGGGATTTCGCCGTCGTGTACGGGGCTGAGGGCGTATCATGTACGTCACAACTTTGTGGCCTAGAGCGCCTGGTAGTTACTGTATGTATGTATACCGTGAGGCCTTGAGTGGACGGTGTAGCCTAATAGCCAGGTTTCGGAACCTTCTGGCAGTCTCGGGGGAGTAAGGAATACCTCAGTTAAGAAGTTTGGGGTTCTCATTGGGGTTGTCTACTCTTGAAACGAAGTCACGGAGGCTCGTTTATAGTACGTCGATCGAGCTGGCTCGCCCCCTCGGAGTAAGTTACGTAGTCGTTCAACATTCGATTCAACATGCACGAAACATGGTCGCAGCCTGAGGCTGACCAACTACGATGTTCAGGCAGCAACCGCGCTTTCCGACAAAAAATACCTCCCCGTACAAACACCTACGTGCCCTGAATCCCTTGTTCGGATTTGACATAGCTTCACCGGCGATCGCGAGTAGAAGCGTGACGAAACGACATCGAATCCGAATCCTGTATACTTATCATCATCTGGAGATAGAGCTGCGGTATTGAGACGGCCCAATCCGCCTTCCATTCCGATTCTTCGATTCCGCTTTTCGTCGACGGACGGATTGCTGTATTTCTTCTATCGGCTCAGGTAAGATTACCGTATGGCTATGCACCTCAACACCTAACTAGATTTGTGGAGCCTGGTCAGCCCGCTAAGCGCCGTGGGTGCTTGTTTGCGACGAGAACGTGGGTACGTATTCATATCGCACCGCTCAACGTCGTATAATGATGCGACGACATGATTGAATTCACAATATGCTGTGACAGGTACATCTATATCAAGTTCGAGATGAGCGGGTACCGACCTACTCGGGAGAGATGGTGAACGATTGAATCCTCAACTAGTGTGGGCGCAGGATCTGCCATCAACCACACTTGGCATGAGATGGTTTAACGCTCGGGACTGCACTTGTTGGGGCGAACATGATTGTGGTAGCGGGTACCTTGTCGCTTCTTCACCTACACTATATCATATCGTTGTTGGGCAAATGACTGACCTTGGAATCGCTCAACAACTTGTTCAGTATGACGAGTTCATCGAGTGGGAGTATGTATGATGTTGGTTGGTGACAGGGAGGCTTTCACCTCTGCTGGAACTACCGTCGCCTGCTCTAACCCATCAGCGAGGGAAAGAATCGAGCTGGTACAGCCTCTGTTAGTAGCCATAGTGCCGAACTGCGCCAAATTTCTTGTACAGCTTCAACTCGGGGCACCGTGACGTCGCATTGCCTACGTGGGGTCTTGCTGCGCTGGTCTTCGACGGTGGCCAATTCATCATTGGAGATTCAGATAAGCCCTATCAGCCCTAGAACGTAGTCCGCAACGATTGCCGTCCGTGATGGATTCCTAAGTACCTTCGACCCTAGTGCACAGACAAATTTTTCTAATTGATGAACCGGGTTGGCTGTGGGCCTGTGACACGACTATGACAAGGTCAGCACTCCGAGCGGTTGTCGAAGTTCAACCTTTGAAGTATCGTCGTCTCCGGCATTTAAACACAGGCTGCCACGAGATATTAGCCAAAACTGACGGTCATTGAAAGAACCGTACTTCCCGCAGATACTTGTTCATGATGTGGACCAAAGAAACATTAGTACCTGCTGGATACCATCATCATGATCATGGGACCAATGAGGCTCTGCTGACGTCCCAATTTGGAAACCAGGCTGTCAGCCCGAGACTAAGCTTGAAATCAAGTTGCCTCATGCCACATGCGACTTCCCGACCCTCGATGCATAAGTAGTTACGCTAACACGCGGCCTTCGAGGGACGTGTCACTTAAAATATGCAATGATCCAGAATCAGTCATGTCTCTGTTTCCCTGCAAAGCTATCTCTGCCTTTGCTCAAACCCAACAGGCCATGGTGCCCATCATCATGTTGTCATCGGGAAAGACACAACAAACTGTTACTTTAAATTTGCTCAACGCATAGAGAAGTCGCCGCAAGATGTCCTACTCTGTTACAAAGTTATTTGGATCGTAGAACTGCCAATGGGGAACCAAGTCGAAGCAAGTGGTGTACATGCACCAAAGGCCCAGGTCACCGAGTTCACGCGGCTTCCCGAGGTGCCATCGTCGTGTAAGTGCATGAAGCATGCAATGTTCATATGATTCGTGACACTAGTACCGTGTACATGTTTGGTTCGGATATTTGGGAATGTGGGTGGATTACCATTTGGTACGACACTGCACGACCACAAACATACTGGCACACTGACATTGAAACAACCTCCAGCTGATTTCTGTCAACGCAGTGGCAGCCTTAGCGGGGTGCGACCTTGTAGTAAATGGGTGCCCCATCCCAATACTCCCGAGTCACACTTGATCCCAAGGCGCACTCTTCAAGAAGCAGTCGGTGCCAAGTTCTCAGCGATGTGTTTCAGTAGCCCCATGCCGGCCCAGGCACGAAGACGACAACATCGATCCTGCGAGTGCGATGGAAACGCGATGTGCAACACTACAAGTGTTGATTTGCAGGCGCAGTTGAACAGAACCTCATACTACGATACCTGGACTCATCGGGAGCGACAGCGCGGCAGCTTCACGCTCGGATTCCAGGTTCCACGATGAGTATCTGAATGGGCCGATTGTGGCTTTGTTTCGAAGGCACTTGATAACCTTTCTCGAGAGTGTCGGTCTCTAGGAGCGACATGATTTTGGCCAAGCCGATAGACATATCTGCGCGCCCTAGCCCATTCACTTGTGGACATGACGATGCATAACTATAGACCGGTGCAGTTTATGTCGGTAATGCCACAAGTATTAGCATGTGGCAATTTACAGGCCACACTGCATTGAAGATATTGGCTAACCTGGAGTACCACGTGTCGCCTCGTCGCAAGCGCCAGACGGTGGTGGGTAACCTAGAATTCAACGATGGCAACACGTCAAGCAAGAATGTCAGCTCTTTTGTGCCAGTGGTTTCGTCCAACAATCTCGGAACACAGAAGGCTTGTAGTCTACTTAGAGGCTCGTCCAGAAATCATTGGCCAATGAAGTTATTGAAGCTGTGCTTCGGATCAACTGTGATGGCAACGAAATATCAATGTAGTTGGTTGGGATGCTTCCAGATTTGTTTGCTTTTTTGTTTGTGGGGACATTACCTGGAATTTTACGCTCAGACATCGAAGGCTTGTTCAACGTTGCTTCGTTGCGACAACTGAATCAGGAATTGAACAGATCACCCCCATCTGTGTTCGGAAGACCTTGGGAGAATCGTAAGGTTTTCCTTGCTGTAATAGTCAAAACGCCCATGCAGTCAAGGTATATCTCACGTTCTGCATCTCATCGCCTGTCTTCGTAAACCCAAACAGTGATTAATTGAACCTTGAATCGGTCGGACGAACAGCCCCGACAGCTGTCCACAACACCACGACTAGGAGATATATGTATAGTATGTCTTATATTACCTTTCTACCAAACAGTCGACTTTCGCAGATCCCATGGATAGTCACATTAAGCTAGGTTTTAGGTGTCTTGAGGGCTAAGTACAAGTTTTCGGTCATCATTCATAGGATTGTGCTCAGTTTTCGATCGAGATCATGTCGCACCAAAAAACCATCGATGCCATTCAGACCCATGCCACCCCACTCCTTTATCCCCAACACCGATTCCCGCGCTACCCTCGAGCGCAATGACGCTATTAAGCTACTCTTCACGGACTCACCTGTGGTATACAAGAGCGCTCTGCGCAAGGTTTGTCTAGTTCCCTTTGAGGAAAGCATATTATCTGCGATAACTCTTTCATCATATGCGCGCTGTGCCCTTACAAGGATGCAAACATTATAGTGTCAGCAATAATGATGGCCACCCCATATCTGGCACGAAGCGCTGGGTACCTCCAACACTATAATATAGTGGCACCCTTTACAATTGACACAGGAGAGATGCTTGGTCGCCCCCGAAGTTCCCGAGTTGCTGACCTAGTCGTGCCAACACGGTCCGGATCCGTTGCTTAGATGGGTTCTTCTAACCCCTTGTGGTTTGGGCTTCGCATGATTTTCACAAGTTGATTGAATCTATTTACTAGTAACCCGCTGAAATCTCCTCTCAAACTGCGAATGACGCGAGTTTTGACAACGGCAAGATCTCCATGACAAGCGGAGTGGACGGGACGTAAAAGCAGTTACTGACTCCTCAACAAATGCCTGGTGTTGGGTGGCACGGCCCGAACATCCTGCAGCGCTAACTAAGCCATACTTCAAATCATCATCCTTACATGATGCCTCGTACTCAGTGAGATTACTTCCAACCACCACAATTTTACCAAAATTTTGACACGAAGCATTACCGATTTTCAATGCGTACATTCCGAGTCACGGTGTCGTCTTGTGCCCAACCAACTTTACTCGTGTCAACCATTTGTCGCGGGTACCTGAGTACTGAGCGACTTATGCCTCCGCCCTGGTGCGACCTTGCAGTCACAAGCTTTTTTATCTCGAGTGTTGTTAGCGCGTATGCGAGCGCTACCTGTGCTAATTTCTAAACGATGCCACGACATTGGGAAACATCAATTCCGAGTGATTATCGATGTACTAAGGCCGTTTTATTACCTTCCGTTTATTCGCCCACACCGAGTTCCGTTGCTCATTCTGTCGTCTGTTATCTGAGCCCACAATGGCTTGGTCCGAAGATGCCCAGGTCCCATTTCCTCTGAACTTCCCTACCCACCCTTCTATCGGCCCCATTGCTGACCTCCCGATCGTCATGCTGTTGTGTCCCCAGATGGTGTTATAAAATCGTGAGTCAAGGCAATGCAATGGCATCCGTTTCCACGCCTTTTTAGCGCCATCCTTACTGGAAACTCACTACCGGGACCGATTATTACTGGGCCTAAGGTATGTCAACTCTCTAGTCACATAGTATACAAGACTGCGACGACGGACTATTCGCAAAGGGTACCACCTTCCAAACTAACGTCACAAGCTACTTGACCGATGATACCATGCTCACTGGAACGACCATTGTCAGTGGTTCATACCGTTTCATACCATAGTTGTCCTGAAATGCGATATTTGAAGCATTGGTATGGTATTTCCCAGCACAACCGCAACCAGAGGATGATTCCGCCTACGTCACTCACTGCTGTGTCCAATCGCGCCTGGAAATTCATTCTTGTATAATTTCAGTGTAGGGAACCAGGTAGGCACATTCTGGTACCGTTCACATTACGGGGCGCAATACTGCGATGGTCTTCGTGGTCCTCTCATCATGTACGATCCTGATGACCCCGGGCCGTATCGCTTGAGTTACGACTTGACGAAAGTCTGTCACCACCGTATTGCATCGCATCGAGCTTGCGTCAAGGACTAACCCTAACCCCAACAGAATCCACCATCATCACCTTGATGGATAACAAGAAATGTGTCTAAAAGACATAGGTATCACGTACCTTAACCTCAGGCGCACCGTCAAATCTTTCTCGCTTCAGTGCTCGTAAATGGGATTGGTTGCCACGACAATGAGTGCGAGAATCCGCACGCCATCGTCAACGTTGATCCAAAGATACGTTATCGTTTTCGACTGTTGAACATGGCTTGCAAACCGAATTACGTATTCTCGATCGACGGCTCTTCGCCGAGGACTTTGAAGGCACCCATGACCACCTTCCATCAGATGGTGCGTATGTATTTACCTGTATGCGTGCGATGACGTCTCGACGTTTGCCTTACAGATGCGTCGCGCGCGCTTTGTCCGTATCGTGGCTCGCATCAGAACTTTCCCTTTCCCTTTCCCAGCGAACCGGGGCCATAGTCATCTGCATTTCATGCTCTAGGATTTCTGGGACTATACATTCAGGGCACTGTCGTAGCACGAGATGCTAGACCACATACGCTGCCTTGTTTCGGGGTTGTACGACAGCTTCAACTCGAGCGACACATCGTAAAATGGAGAGCAAAGTGTGGATCGCACGTCCATTATTACAATTGACCTGCGAGGCCGTGTCACGGGCCACATTCGTGTGCCCGGACGCGTTACTGGGCTCGACGCACGAAAGCACCTCAAATTCACATATATACGTCAAAGCAAGCACAAAACGACTTTGAATGCTACAATCGTCAAGGCCCTTGGCTCCTTAACTTGGAACCTCACCGACTCCGATAACCAAACCCTTCAAAATATCCCGAGTCACGCATAAACGGTGTCCAGCGTTCATTCAACCGTGACTCTTGGGAGACCAACCCGAGCTCGGTCAGTTCTGGGAGTGCTGCCGATTGTGCGGGTCGTGTCTGCGGTTGCTGTGACGGCTGCGGACGTGGCTGTTGGTATGGCGGCGCAGGCGATTGTTCGTAGGCGTGCGGATGGTCCGGATAACCGTGTGATTGAGACCTGTTCGGCGCCAAATAAGTCGCTGAGCTGAATTGGCTGGAGACGCCTGAGAATTGCTGGGACCATGAGTGGGACGGTGCTGTCACTGTTGAGTGTTCGTGCGCCATGTGCTGAGGGGCTGGCTGCGGCTGAGACATAGGTGGCAGCGATGGGGGAGGGGGGTGGGGGTGGGGTGTGTATGGGTAGTGGGATCGACGTGGTGGTCGCCACTGAGATATGGCCTGTGGTAGAATGCTCGCGTTGGTATACTCTGTGTGCTTGGCCGGATAGTGCAGCTGGGCCTGCTCGGTACGTGGCCAGTGGTCAACAGAAGACGTCGAACTCTCAGGGCGATACAGCTGCGGGACGTATGGTTCTGGAAGGCTGTCTGGGTTCGATATGAACCCAGACCTACGCAAGCCTTTAGGTGCTTGTTTCGACTTCGACAGACGCCCTGTCGACACGAACCGCATTTTCCCAGAAAAGATGTCCAATTCATCGTCGTCAACCTCTTCCTTGACTGACCACTCTTGTCCCAATTGGTCAGACAGCTTCTCGTTCTGACATGCAGCCAGTGCGTTGTGTGCCTTCTCACGTAATTTAGTTAGGATTGGCTGCAAGAGCGGACTAATCAGCGAACAGAACTGGAGTTTAGTTTCAGATCTTACAAGTGATTTTGCTGCCCTGCGACTATGCTTCGCGACTTTCGTGAAGAGCACACAGGCTTCGTCGAACTCCTTAATCGCGCTGGATGCCAGGGGTGAACGAGGTCCACGAGTCACAATAGTACCAAATACAATCTGTTCCCAAACCATCAGCAAACGACAAGCTATGCAATGAATGACCGAACCGCTGCCGAGAAACAATGGATCCAAATCGTCCAGAATCGCGCACAAAGATCAGGAAATTGTGTGTACTGTGCTACTATTGTCCGCAATAGGGTCGAAGAGGCCCGGTAAGATGCGAGGAACGACGGCGCATATTGACTTTTCAGTGGATTGTCAGGGTTTTCTATGACGGCCTGTGCAAAGAAACTTCGATGTATATGAAGCAAGACTGGTAGCGATACATGATGTGTGACTGTGTGACTGGGACACTGAAGAAACGCGACTCACGAATCTCTCGTGCATACGCCAGGGTAAAACGGCTCATGGACTCAGAAGTTGACAAGCCTTTTGTGGCGATGGCCGGCACGGGGCCAGCCACCGACGAAGCTACATGTGCGGAAAATTCAGGTATGGGAAACTCACGCACTTTACGATCAAGTTCCATGATTGTTGCGTAACTAGGTATTGCGGCGGATAAGGTCCGTGCAGCAACTTCAGCCACACATTCAACTGCAAACCGGTGATTCCATGTCTCAACTGCAGACAAATTTGAAAAAGAGAACAAGAAACGGTGAGTCGATACGGCAAACGAAGCACATGACCACATACATGCAGCATTGATGTCAGTCACCATTTGCTCGTTGGCATTCCCACTCTCTGGAAATCGGCAATCAACGTAAGCGAGGGTGAAGCTTGGTGGCCTGCCCGTATCAAGGCACTTCAGGTAGAGAGGCAAGATGTCAGCCAGATAGGTATCAAACCCTACGACCTTTACATACATGCCAAGCATCCGCAACGAAGAGATCCCAAAAGAGAACGCGGCGCCGTTGCACAATTTTCTCAGGCAAGTCCCATCTTGTGCCATCCCGATCTAAACCCACAGGTCAAGTCCTAACAGCTTCTTTAATCTAGACGGGATACCCACGGAGTCCAACCTAGTAAAATGGAAACGAATGAGCACCAACAATATTGTATCTCTCAGGAGATAAGACACACAGTTTGGGATAGATGCGCAGCAAGAACAATCATTGACCATGTAGTCTCCATGTTGGTTTCTGTTTCCTTTGCTGACAATTCATTTCCACTCATGGCGTTGTAAATACTGAGCATATGAATTGCTTGAATGGTCACTAAAGACGGCTTTTCCAGCACGGGCTGCAAACAAATAGCCGCACGCGCTATTTGATGATAGTGCTCTGCTTCTTTATTCGCCGGGTCCTGTGTAAGATCAACAAGTGCACCAACTGCGAAAACGAGGAAGAGAAGCGCAAGGCCATGGGCACTTTTGTTGTCATCCGTCGCCTTGGGGGGTCCATTCGAGTAATATATCGGAAGGAGCTCGTCCATAATCTGGTCCTTGGATACACAATGGAACATCCAACCAGCGTGTTCGCAGTACGTTTGTGTGAGGTAACTAGCACGTTCCCAGTTTGGTAAGTGCCCCTCGATCGATTCTTGGATGCCACCAGTTGGACCCATTGGGGTAAACAGAAACGCCTGAGAAACCATTTGAGGCGACAGGGGAACCTCGAAGTCCCTTGCCGAATCTGGTGTGGAAGAGCCCGTCCTGTCTTGTTGGGCCATGTTGTCAGACTGATAATGGGATGAACGTGGATGTTCAACTTAAAAACGATGGGGACTTGCCATTAAGAGACACTTCACATAAAGCGGGGATCCAGGTTAATATTACACGGGAACGTGCATAATCGACAAGAGGAAACACACCTGCGATCCCCCGGTAAGTCCAAAGAAGCGCGATATACCATGGTCGTTGATTGAGAGCGTTCCAAATGTGTCCAATAATTCTGCAGGGTGGCTTGGAGTCCCGGACTCATCGGGTGGAATGAATGGATCGTCGTCCTTGTGATTGACTCCCAGAGGGTCTTCGCGAAGGAGTGGGTGAGGCTCCTTCGAATGCTGAGATTGGAGGTCACATAAGGCATCTTCGAGTTGCCGGACCCGCTCGCTCATTTTAGCTATGCGGCGATGGAGGTGCTCGGTGGCCGCGAGAACGAACCTGACGTGCGGCGCTTAGAAGATGATTGCCGCAAAAAAGGTTACATTGTCGTACCGGGTTCCTTGACCAGTAGACAAGCTGCCTGTGTGACAAACCACACTATTATGCAAGTGAAGTACGCGGATAACGAAACAACGAACCATTAGGACACAATGCCGCACAACCCCTCCTCTGCGTGAGAGAGAATTGAGCTATGTATGGCTCAACTGGCACGAGAAGACAAAACCTACCTGGCATGATTGGCAGGGGATTTGCTTGTCACACTTTATCTTCAACCTTCCGGGTGTGCCATTAAGTCAATACGTGGAAAAGGATTAATACATAAATGGGCGGTCATCGCACCTCCTGCACTCAGCACACGAGATCTGCCCACTATTCCTCTTCTGTTCTATTTCACGTGCGTGGCCCCCATCAAATCTGTACTCCTCAATCTCTGTACGACTTGCCTTGCGTTTCAACTTGCCCTTGTTAAGTTCTGGAGGCATTGAAGGTAGTCGGGAGGGGAAGGCGACACTGTACCGTTAAACAAGGATGCGGTTCTCGCCTGAGAGAAAAAGTCAAAAGGTGCCGCGGTGGTGTGAGCATTCGATGCGGCAAATTGGATCAGACGAATAAATGCCTCACTGGGCGGAAAGAAAAAAAAATCGCAAGTACTCGCTAATTACACCGGCGCCATCCCAAACGACGCATAGGATCGTTTCTAAAGAGTTCATAAAAATTGGCCCACGACGTGTGACAGAATCTTGGCACGTCCGGAAGTACCCTATGCACCAGTACTCAAGGTGCCCCAGACACAATTATGAGCATATCAACTGTAGCATCTCCACCTAAGAGGTTTATTGACTCGTGTTGGTACTCATGGTCACGGTGGGCAATGGCATGTCGATCATCTTCGTCGAGGACTTTGAAGGCATCCATGACCACCTTCCATCCGATGGTGTACCTGTATGTGTGCGATGACGTTTCAATGTTCGTCTTACAGATGAGTCGCGCGCGATTTGTCCGTATCGTGGCCCGCATCAGGACTTTCCCTTACCCCCTCCCAGCAACCGGCCATAGTCATGTGCATTTCATGCTCTGGGATTTCTGAGACAATCGAGACCACACATACTGCCTTGTTTCGGGGTCCACCATATGTGGACAGATTGTACGACAGCTTCAACTCGAACGAGCATCGTAAGATGGAGAGTAATGTGTGTATCGCATGTCCGCTACTACAATCAACCTGCAAAGCCATGTCGTGTGCCCAAACGCGTAAGTCAACTCCGCGCACGAAAGTACCTCAAGTTCGCATAGATACGTCAAAGAAAGCACCAAACGACTTTGAATACTGCAATCGTCAAGGCCCTTGGCTCCTTAACTTGGAACCTCACCGACTCCGATAACCAAACCCTTCAAAATACCCCGAGTCACGCATAAACGACGTCCAGCGTTCATCCAACCGTGACTCTTGGGAGACCAACCCGAGCTCAGTCAGCTCCGAGGATGCTGCCGATTGTGCGGGTCGTGTCTGCGGTTGCTGTGACGGCCGTGGCTGTTGGTATGGCGGCGCAGACGATTGTTCGTAGGCGTGCGGATGATCCGGATAACCGTGTGATTGAGACCTGTTCGCCGCCGAATAAGTCGCTGAGCTGAATTGGCTGGAGGCGCCTGAGGATTGCTGGGACCATGAGTGGGACGGTGCCGTCACTGTTGAGTGTTCGTGCGCCGTGTGTTGAGGGGCTGGCTGTGGCTGAGACATAGGTGGCAGCGATGGGGGAGGGTGGTGGTGTTGCGGTGTGTATGGGTAGTGGGATCGACGTGGTGGTCGCCACTGAGACATGGCCTGTGGTGGAATGCTCGCATTCGTATGCTCTGTATGCCTGGCCAGATAGTGTAATTGATCCTGCTCGGTACGTGCCCAGCGGTCGACAGAAAACGTCGAACTCTCGGGGCGATACAACTGAGGGACGGGTGGTTCTGTGAGGCTGTCTGGGTATGATATCAACCCAGAGCCACGCAGTCCTTCAGGTGCTTGTTTCGACTTTGACAAGCGCCTCGTCGACACGAACCGCGTTCTACCAGCAAAGATGGCCAATTCGTCGTCGTTAACCTCTTCTTTGACTGAACACTGTTGTCCCAACTGGCCAGACGGCTTCTCGTTCTGACATGCAGCCAGTGCGCTGTGCGCCTTCTCACTTAATTTAGCTAGGATTGGCTGCAAGAGCGGACTAGTGAGCGAACAGAATT
Source organism: Xerocomellus chrysenteron (assembly GCA_038093415.1). Taxonomy (NCBI): domain Eukaryota; kingdom Fungi; phylum Basidiomycota; class Agaricomycetes; order Boletales; family Boletaceae; genus Xerocomellus; species Xerocomellus chrysenteron. The sequence continues at coordinate 1,105 of JBBPSD010000412.1, read as the reverse complement.
GGAGTTCAGTTTCAGATCTTACAAGCGCTTTTGCCGCCCTACGACTATGCTTCGCGACTTTTGTGAAGAGCACACAGGCTTCGTCGAACTCCTTAATCGCGTTGGACGCCAGGGGTGAGCGAGGTCCACGAGTCACAATAGTACCAAATACAATCTGTCACAAAACCATCAGCAAACGACGAGCTATGCAATGAATGATCTCCGAACCGCTGCCGAGAAACCATACATCCAAATCGTCCAGAATCGCGCACAAAGATCAGGAAATTGTGTGTACTGTGCTACTATTGTCCGCAATAGGGTCGAAGAGGCCCGGTAAGATGCGAGGAACGACGGCGCATATTGACTTTTCAGTGGATTGTCAGGGTTTTCTATGACGGCCTGTGCAAAGAAGCTTCGATGTATATACAGCAAGACTGGTAGCGATACCACGACGTGTGACCGTTTGTCCGGGGCACTAAAGGAACGCGACTTACGAACTTCTCGTGCATTCGACATGGTGAAACGGCCCATGGACTCATAAATGGACATGTCTTCTGGGGCGATGGTCGGCACGGGGCCAGCCACTGAGGAAGCTGCCTGTGCGGGAAATTCAGGTATGGGGAACTCGCGCACTTTACGATCAAGTTCCATGATCGTTGCGTAGCTAGGTATTTCGGTTGTCAAGGTTCGTGCGGCAACTTCAGCCACACATTCAGCCGCAAAACGGTAATTCCATGTCTCAACTGCAAACAAATTTAATGAAAAGACACAGTGAGTTGATGGCAAACGAAGCACATGACCACATACATGCAGTATCGAGGCCAGTTACCATTTTCTCATTGGCATTCCCACTCTCCGGGAATCGGCAATCAACGTAAGCGAGGGTGAAGCTTGGTGGTCTGCCCGTACCAAGGCACTTCAATTAGAGAGGTAAGATGTCAGCCAGATAGGTATCAAACCCTATGACCTTTACATACATGCCAAGCATCCGCAACGAAAAGATCCCAAAAGAGAACGCGGCGCCGTTGCACAATTTTCTCAGGCAAGTCCCATCTTGTGCCATCCCGATCTAAACCCACAGGTCAAGTCCTAACAGCTTCTTTAATCTAGACGGGATACCCACGGA
>JBBPSD010000411.1:0-26164 GCA_038093415.1 Xerocomellus chrysenteron | reverse complement strand
CCCGCGCAGCGTTTGCGCTGACCAAGACAATGAAATCTGTGGATATACCATTCGATCAACGCATTCTTTACATCCATCTCAGTGCATAGTTCTAGTATATCCTCGGTTTCTTTCTTGCTTTGCATTTCCCGTACTCGCTGTATAACTGCTACCAAACATGCTATCCTTTATTTTGCGGGTACTGCGAGGTGCGAGTGTATATGTAGTACTACATCATGAGATATTCGCGCCTGTACCGTATTCCCGAATACCCGACAACAGAAGGAAGAGTGTACATTCAATCCATAACACGACTGACACCACCCACCAAGCAAACCTTAACTTCACAGTTTATAGTTGATGATTAGATAACATTTTCACACTCGACAGTGCTCGTTTGCAGGTGCCTGAACATTTGCCATCGACAAAAACCCTCCTCCACTACCGTGGGAGTCGGGAATGGTTGTGCTAAGCACAACAGTAAGTAGCAAAAGAGCCCTGGAAAGAGCCGATGCGTTACTAGTATCGTAGCGGCGCGCGCATGCGCCAAGTCCGATGCTTGGAAAACTAAAGTTGATTTATAAATTATACTTAGGCCTACCCAAAAATTAATTGAAATTAATTCGTACGGGCGAAGGACCCAGTCGTCGCATCGCGCTGCGCTCAGGGAGTTGCCTTTAATTATATCGCCCCGGAATGGTGTCCCAGTATTGTCCTTGGCCTCTGCAGTCTCGTGCGCGCCCGTGGTGGGTCCCAAATGCTCCACCTACATCTCCTGTGCATATCCGGTCCGATGCGGTGTTATTGGAAGGTACATCCGCCCTTGTGCGCTCGTACCGTTGGTGCCGACTTGCCTCGTCTCCAGCTGGCGGACTCGTTGCGGTTCGTTTCGAGTCGTCGCCTGTGCCGTTCGTTGCGCCATACTTCTACCCTTCGTCTTCTATCCATCTCGATTCACCGGTCACTGTAGGAGTCGCCTGGTACGACCATTTCGCTGCCCGGCTCGCTGCGTCCAGTTGTGTACTCACTTCGTGCGCTCGACCATCGTGCGTCGTCACACTTCTTAGTTTCGTCTCGGGGTCGTTCGACTGAATTGGAGTGGTGGTAGACCTCGTCATTCATTGAGTTACTGGCGGTCGGGATCGAAATCAAATGTATTAGATAAGCGAATCCACTACCGTGGGAGTCGGGGAACGTTACCATAGAAATTCGCTTGATCCACTACGGACAAAAGGTCCACAACGATTCACTTTCTTCACCCCTTTGCTTTTGATCAATACAAATCAGCGCCGCCTTTGAAGCCTTGTGCGACGCAAAATGGACGTAGTCAACAATGCCGAGTGGCGTAGGCATTCAAATACTGCGTGGTGGAATGCAAGGGTTTCCGCTGTCCACACTTTCCAAGAGGCTTATCGGCTTGTAGCAAGTCACTTTTGGGAGAATGCCAAAAGAACGTCCTGAGTCTAATCCTATTCGCCTTCGATTTCGATATACGGCGCAAACCCCTTATCGTCCATCCATCAGGGAATTCAGTGATGTAAGTCTACTCCATTCGTCATTTAGACTCGTCAACTAAACTGCTTGGAACCAAGTATGCACCTATACAGTGGACCTGCTTTGCTCTGAACTCCCCCTTGATGAGGAAGGACAGCTTGAGGTTTGTGGAGTGTCATGTCGACGTAAGTTTTCTTCTCTATGGCCCGATCACTAAATGCGAACGCTAATTGCGTCTTGCGCGGCGGGTTCCTATTATGCGACAAGTTTTCCCGTTATCCACCCGCCGGAAGATACTTCCAGTGGTGGATGATGATTATTCTGTCTCAGCTTCAAGTTCCATGCAATGCGAGTACTACCCATCAGCCCTGACCTCGGGCCAAGAGGCCATCGTCCCCGTTGATGATCACCATTCTCCGGCCCACGATGATAGCATGGCAGTTTTATCTGTTTCTCTCATCCCTCCTAGCTTCACCCAGCGTGAGTCTGGCCCCTCAGTGCAATCCGCAGGCCAACAGGATGTCGGCGTTGATGAACATCATTCCCAGCTCAATGACGATACCTTGAGAGTCTTCCCCATTTCTCTCACCTCCACTCCTCCCGCACTCGTACCACCAACCCCTTCAGCTCCACCGAATCTCCCACCCAAGAGCTGCCCCGCCCTTCTGCCAGATGGCCCTTCGGCCCCGGATACTGCCACGTCCGACATCCTTATCCCGACTCGGACGTCACTCAAAATCAGAGGGGTCGACCATCATTTTGTAATCTTTCATTTGTCTGGAGATCAGCAACTTCAAGCTCCCGCTCCTGAGCTTTTTTCTCGTCCGGGAGACATATATTTGCACCAGCACGGCCCGACCACTCAATTGTGGGTGAGGGAGACATGCAACTGGGTCCCTGGTGGACCTGCACACCAACATCCATTTCTTCAAGACCATCGCTTACACTTTGTCTCACCTGATCAACCACAGTGGGTTCACAAAAAAACGTTGACTACATACAGAGGCCGAGAGAAAAAGAAAGATTAGTCGAACTATCGATACTGTAGATCACACGGCTCCATGTTATTACCGATTTTTATGGCTGATATATTATCTATATAATAACGCGACGTTCGTCATCTTCTCGCCTTTGCAGTCCCATACCGCTGTTGGAGTTGCCCAGTGCGTCTATTTCGTCGGCCGTGCTCCTCGGGTGGTGCATTATCGAGTCGTTTCAGGTACTGACGTGTTTTTTACTCAGCTAGTCTCCCGTAGGCAGCCCCATAGGTAGAAGGGTAGTCATTCTATTACTCAGCTAACAACTTTGGCGTGAGTTGACGTGCCAGTGTCTCGTGAGTCATACATCGTGCGTCATTACTGCCACGCCCATGTCCATTGACATCATCCTGAACGCTTTTGTGGACCTGTACACAGTCCTCGATGTCACCTGTGTCGCCAATCGATCCGCAGTCTGGTGGATCGTTAACTCGACCTATACTCATTGAGCGTCGAGCGTCGAACAGCGCACAAGCATGTGACTACAAACTGTGACGCACTGCTTACACTTTACACTCAGGTGCACCCGGGGTCCTTTTCTGGCAGATTCCGACGCGCGAGGTTTTTCAATGCATTTTCCGCATCGATATGAAAACAGCTGTAACATGCTCCTTCTCTGTTCCTTGTGTCAGTGCGTAGTTTCGGAGGGCCTTCTGTCCTCAATAACGGATTGTGGTACGAATTCATCCTGGGCATGGGTCTTTCTGTTGCATTGAAATGTACACAAAGGGCACTGTTTCTGTTTGCGATGCATCGATCATCGTTTCAAAGTTGAGGAGAATACGAACTGTCCCATATGCGGAGTTGCTTCCACAGTGGAGAACATTGTACCTTTGTACTGCTCTGCTGATACAGACGATATAGACAATCAAATGAACGCCCAAGTATGACTGTGAGGCTTCCATTGTGACCATTGAGCACCAGCTGACGGAAATCAGGGCAAATGAATTGTACAAAAAGGACTACATTTCCCTTATGGCGACAACCTCTCAAGTACGACTCACTCTTGCGATGTTCGAGAAGATCCATGCAAGCAATTCAGCAGTAATGCAAAGCCTTCACCAGAATACGCAAAGTACCAGTGAAGAGCTCCAGGCCATTCAGCGAAAGACAGAGGCTGTGGAGGAGGAGTGCCACCAGACCAAAGCACAGTGTCTGGAAGTTAATCTCTCGATTGATCGCGCACAGAAAGCAGTATGTGGCCCCCTATCTCAGTCCATCATGTTGAGGTCTGATGGGTGGTCATAGAATGAGCAACTCAAAGAACAGGTCAAGCAACAGGATGGCCAGTAACTATGATGGCGAATCGGTGAGAACAATGGTCATGTTTCAAACTACTGCCACCCTCGTCTATATTCTGACCATTGAAGCACTGGGCTACCAGGCACCCGTTGCGGGGTGTTTTCGAGGGCTCCGTGAGGGAGTTCGATGTCAGACAAAAGGGACTGTATTCGTTATGTTCGGTAGCAATATAACATAACGCACAACGACATGATTGGCGTTTCGGCACTATACTCAGGCTGATCAGGAAGTCCATTGAACGTTATGAACAATGGTGTTGTTGTAGTAGACTGCATCGATGTGCCCTGTTCGCGCTGCCACAAATACATACTGATAAGCGAATTCCGGACACGGAAGTCCAATCCAATTGATGCATTGACCTGATTGAGATGTTCCTTGACCTGCTGCAAGGGAATGACCGGTGCAACATGTGTCGTCTTTACCTTGGGCAGGACGGAGGCAGCTAAGGGGGGCGCTTACTTAAGTAAGCGCGTGCCCCAGGTTTGCTGTGTGGCGACGGGAAGGGCGCGCTCGACGTCGACAACGACCTTGGGCGATTTTGGGGCGGCGGATGCGAGCGGCGTGTTGGCAAAGCGACGAGGCAGGTACCTAGATTAGATAGTAGACTCCATTATCTACTTGCTCCGGGCACGAGAAGCCATGCCATCATCGAAATGTCTTAAATACAAAGTTTCTGCAGTGAATGATTTTCCTCCTCGCGAGGGTTTGCCTTGGCTGTAATGTTGCCGTTTTGCCGTTTCGGTACTTCGTGTGTGCCCCAGAGCGATCTAAAGGTTGCCGATTCCTAGTAAGACACTAAAGCGAAGGAGTTTTGTGGCAACGCAAGATATCCTGACAAATTTTATTGTGGGATTTTGTCCGGTGCAGTCCCTCAAACGTAGCATAGCTCCAGAGCAACGTCAGGAAAATCGCCGAAGACGAGAACCCGCGACGCAGAAAAAAACGTCCTATTTAGGAAGGTGGAGGCCCATCAAGCTTCAAGCTTCAAGGCCTGGCGATAATCAATGTTTAGCGAAATGTTGGCCGAAGGCGACACAGGGGCCAAAATGGCCTCGAGTGCTGCACAGAACCAGGTTCAGATTCGATGCAGAGAGGATTGATCCTTGTGTGTGTCCCTTTACTCCCGCGCCAACTTTGAACGACCACCTATTGACGGGGCCATCGCCTAGCTTTCTCTCTCACAGTACTCTTCTCCCCTTTCCTTTACGAATTGCGAAATGGTGTCGTTGGCGCCAGAGCTGAAGAGACGAAAACGACCATGGTGAATAAAGACAAAGAGGGGAAGCTAGCTGTTGGTCTCACCAGCGGAACCGGTGTGTTTGTGTTGGCGGTCTATCCCTTCGCCATCTCCACGAACAGAGAAGGAGTCTGCTTCCCATTTCATGGTCGCTGGCTCTGAGATACCAGCGGTGTACCCAGCCTCGACGCATCCGCTGAAACCGTCCGACTCTAGCGTGGCTACGTCTTCGAAGACTTCTACGTGTTGTCTCCTCACCCCCCAATGGGTATTCGCACTTCCCTACCCAATACTCTATGCAGTGTTGACACAGTCCCATTTATGACATACAACAAGTGGGTCCGGTCTGTTTGTTGACGAAATTACAATTTACAGATATGTCATGATTCGTCATCTCCCATTCCGTGAACCTTTTGCCAGTGAGCATTGGCCCACTCGTGACTATGACTGTCAGGCTTTAGGGACTTGCACACTCACATTAATAGGATTTTCATCGTTATTTCATTCGTCATGATGACCCATACTACTCCCTATTCTCAGTATTACCCCAACACTTTTCAATTTAACTTCCAAGATATTCAACTATCTCCATCAGTATACTGATCCCCTGCTTCGCGTTGAGTATTTCCATGAAGGTCTCCTGGGCGATCTCCGCAAAAATGCACTGGTGGCGACGGTGCGTTCCCAAACTCTTTTCGATACGGGGAAGTAACAAAAGCAAATTCTCCTCTAGGACTTCAAGATGGGCTTCCAATCGGTAACCGGAGACGGCAACTGAAATAATGCGAGGCAAGCATTCAAATCGCGGTTGAAAACCCCCCTGACAGCAATGGTCGCCTTGATATGTTGGAATACGACAAATCAAGCAGGGAGTGGTCGTAAGGGCTGTGGAAAGCTCTGCTCCGTGACTGTGATGTTTTCATGTTATCATCTGAGACTCGCTGCTCAACTGAATAAATTCGACTTACATCTTTAGGATTCCTTCCACTTCACCGACATATTCGCCCATCCGATGAGCAAGATCATTCACCTCCTTGGACATGAGGGACAGGTGAAATTTGAGAGGGGTCTCGCTCATCGACAATAGTTTGTCCAGTAATGAGCCTGCCATCATCATGGAGCTAGCTGGATTGCTTGCAGTTTGTGCCGTCTGTGCCAGATGTGGCTCACAACCGTATGATGGAGCCTCGGTGTAGATCTTCCCAGTCAAAGATGTACGAAAGTGAATGAAAATAATGAACTGGAAGAGTCGCAGGAAGAACCAAAGATAAATGTAGTGAACGAGGTGCATATTCGAGGGAAACTGTACTGGCTACGAAGGACGGTGGGTCTCGCCACTTATCCTAAAGTACTACTAGTGTTACCGTCGACCTCGACTTCGGTTCGAAAGGGTGGCAGTTCGACCCAGTTCGGTAGCCTGCCGAGTGGAATGAACTAGGCTGTGCGAACTCAAACGAATCGGGAGTTCGATTCGATGGCAACTACTCAAGCGCATAAAGACACAAAGGACAGAATTAGCCGGTGCGTTCTCCCGGACTCAAGGTTGGATTTGATAAACTCTTTAATAAAGCATGCAGCTGTCATCCTTGCAGGTAGAATCGAACCAAGAAAATGGCCTCGAGGATAGCGGAGTCTAAGTAGCGGTTATAAATCAGCAGCTGGAATAAATCCCTTTCTCTTCAGACTTTCATCCTTCTCTTCCAAAACAGCATACGTTGATCCCTCCCAATCCATGCCAGCAATTCGAACGAGGGTTCGCGCCAGGGAGGTAAGAATTGATGAATGATGTGGCCTAAGGAAGTCACGCAGATCTAACCCTCAGGTATCCACGTCCTTTGTCCAAGCCATTCACTTTCCGTTGTTGTCTTCTCGGATTGTGCGGCGAGGGGTATGCGTGGTGTCTCCCCCTAACGAAAGCCTCGATTTGTTGTCCTTCCCTGCTGTGGAACACGTCCTCGGAACTGAATACCGGATTCATGACACCATTGTCACTATTCAAGACCGGCACGAGAGAAACCACGAGTTTCTGATCTGTTATCAGTATGACGCAAGGCTTCCCATAAACAGGTCTATTAGTGAAGTCATCGCTGACAAGGAATGGAGAGGTGGATTGGTTGTCATGAAGCGGGGCAATCGCCACTTTGTTCGTGGCTTACGGGGCGGGTTTAATACTTCCCTCGCGAAGAATGCAGTTTCATGGTAATCCCACTCATTCATCCATTTACTCCTTACGATCCTTACGTTCTCTGTTTGCACCCAGCCTCATCGACAACCTGACAGGGGGGGGAGACGAACCTCTAGATCCCGCTAGATTTCCTCTGGAGATATGGCTTGCGTTGTAGCAGGGGATGCGGACTTGAGTTGGAAGTTCGCACGTTAAACGTTCGACAATTGTGCCTTGTATTAGCTTGAGTATGATGATAATGTTGTTGTTGATGCCTTTTTGTGCATACATGCGAATGGTCTGATGCTCATTCGGTGAAACAATTTGGGTCGCCTGCACAGCCGTGGAATTCGCCAAAACTGATGAAGCGTTGCAGCAGCGGACCACGGACAATACAAGGTCGCTTCAGATTATTATATACAGTTGACACGATGGATGGTCTAATCAAAGTGTTGTGCAACTTCCCCGTCAAACAACCACCTTCTAAGCCGCCTGCGCAACCAGTCCAAGAATGCACCCCAGAAGTTTAAAAAAATCCTCGTGACTCTTTCCCACACTGTGCTGCCAGCGGATGCGATGACATTCTTCTGTTCAAAATGGGGGTTTAGTAGGGGAGGGACAAGTTTGTCGGGAGAACTGACTGCTATTCGACTGAACCACATCACGCCCTCCGTATTCCACAGGTAGTAGCCAATGATAACCATCATCGGTAAGACGATAGTAATATATCCATGTATTGTTTTGCTCTTCTCAAGAACGTCCGCATAGAAGAAGAAAGTCTGCATGAATTATGATGGTGAAATTTGATAGCGGGAGCCTATAAGAGACAAACCATCGATGCAAGAGCTGTGTTGACGTAAGAGTCTCGTATGCTGGGAGCTGGAAGTCGACAGTAACGATATGACTTCGTCAATGAAAACAAAGGGGACATACCTAATTTCGCCTTCCATATTCGTATGTAGGTTTCGCGGCCCAGCACTGAAACCGCAGTGGCAATGAAACCAGTGCTCTGGTGTTGACCAACCTGCAAGGTCTGGTGTCACAGGTTCTAAGTACAAGCGGTAGCATTCACTTACACAAAGTACTTGAACCAAATCACCTAGGAAGCAAGTAAGTATATCGCAAGCAGCTAGGCGACAGGACCAACCTCCATGTTCCAGTGTCTGCTGATGCTCTCCTGATAGCGCTTGTCGAATAGATACATCGCCACGTGTTGCTCCGCATATAGTCGCTCCCCCTTTGTGTAGAAAGGATACAGCCAAAGGGAAATTTCTCGCACTGTCGGGGACTTGTGGATACGACTGGATCACCGTCGATTGACCGAGACGGTAGAGATCCGCGCCGGTGGACAGGTTTGAAAGTAAAAGAAAACGTTGATCGGGTGACAATGCAGAAAAGCCACTACCCAAAGGAGTACTCCGTTATCAGCTCGTCGATCCAGAACAACGTACAGGACATACATATGACGATGGGAGTGGACAGGCTCAATCTGCCAGAGGTTAGTACGAGTTTGAATATCCCAGCATCTGTCTTGAGCATTCAGTGGGCCACTGATAGTCAAGGGTTCACGAGACCTACACTACGCCATGACTCAGATAGGACACCACAAGTTTCTTGCCTCCCCGTAAAAAGTGTACTGATCGAGGTCGTAACAAAGGGGGGTCTTCGGAAGAATCAACATTATTACGAAGTTGTGTCGGCTCTGGCATTATGTCCACCGTTGCATACCGATCTAGGAAAGAGTGGTGAAAAGTATGCATGTGTTTTGTCGACTGGGGAAGCTTACCTTGTGTTAAGGCGACTACAACATGGACTTCTGGGCCAACCCCAATCGCAAGCTTCCCTGAAATGGGATCAACGTCAAGGCAATATACAGCTGCTTTTGTTCCCGTCATGATAGGATGCGCAGATCGTGGATCCTGATAATCATTCAATCAAAGCCCGTGCACAGAGTAGAGTGCCACTAACCTCAAAGTCACTCAGAACACCGGCAACACCATTTTCACACCCGAATAAAATGGTGGAATGCCGGCGAGGGTCCCATGTGAGCGAAAGGACCGGGTTTTGAGTGTTTATAATGCACGCTACTGTTCCATTACCGACATTCCATATGACGAGCTTACAATCGTCACTGCCGCTTGCCACGTAATCTGCATGGGGAGAAAACGCTAGACAATTGATGGCGCTGGTGTGCTGACCTTTGAGTGTTTTATCTCGGACATATGGGGTCGAGAGCATAGAGGTTAAGATCGGCGGTCGTTGAATCGATCCAAAGGTAATGTACGGTGGCTAATGTACAAAGGCACAAATCGTCAGTGATTTATTTACATAACTTCAAGTTGACACTCCTGGGAACCAACTCCGAATCCGCCAGCCTCATCGAAGCACACTAGCACACCCCGTAAATCTGGACTCGGGAGCGACGCCAAGGCCAATCAAGACCAAATCAGCGAGTCGAGGAACTGTGCGAGCGCATCAAGCGTGTCTCGCGACCACCTCGACAACATCGTGACGAAGAACCCAGCGAGACAGCCGGATCACCCTGTAGACATGACAAGCGACGACAAGCGACGTCCAGATGCACAGCCTGAGAGCCGCCTGACACGCCTGGAGGCGAGTGGATTGTCGAGGCCGTCGAGAGAGTGCGCAGCGGGCGCGGGCGACGGCAGCAACAGAGAACGTCGACTAGGAAGGCTCGACGAACCTCTTGACAGGGTCCGGACTGCGCATACACGAGATGACGAGCTGCAGGTAGAGTCGAGAGACCGTGGGGATGCAGGTCGAGCCAGGGGGCGTGACCGAGGTGGAACGAAACAAATGCACTGTGCGCGAAGACGTACATGTAAGGGCCGACGGGTGTCACAGGAGCGCGCCGAGACGCGCAGATCGAGGGAGAGAACGCGAGGAGATATCGAGAAGTGTCGATCGCGGGGGAGACGGCAGCGCATATGCGATCGACATCAGGAGCCGAAGACAAACAGCGCCTCACGGCACGATGAAGACGTACCAGGAAGGTCCCCTCACCATCCTACACCAGTACCTAACCCCCCTGAACGACCCTGTAATGAAACGAATGGGCGCGACCACACGAGAAGGGTTGAGCGCACGAGCCGAGCGCGCAGACACACGAGACGTGCCGGGTGACGAACCGGTCGTACCAGGCGACCCCCACAGCGACCCGGAACGCCCCTGGGATGAGGTGGACGAGCGCGATGGCGCGACGAACGGGTCGAATCGAGATATCTGACCAAAAGGCCATTTCAGCGAGTGAGGCGTATCGGGAGGCGTTCAGGACGGTCAAATGCCTCAGAACGATGGCCAAGGTCACGAGAGGGGTGGCCCATGAGGTGGCATGGATGGTGCAACGAGTGGCGCACGTCACGACTTGAACGAGTCGAAACGAAGACGCTAGTAGCTGGAGATCAGGCGAAGCAGCAAGAATGGTACAAGCGCGACACGAGCCGCGTACCTGGGCCATCCAAACCACCCACCAATGATCTGAGGCGACCCGTCAATAAGCCGAATCAGCGCGTCGTTGTGGACGACTGAAAACGAAGGCTAGAAAAAGTAGTCAGACCTGAGCGAGCAAATACGCTTACCACGTCAGACAATCGCGTCGATACTGTATCGGACGAGTCAGATTCATCAGAAACTATATAGTTCCCTGCCCACCATGGACCACCACGACGCAGCAGAGGAGATTGAGAGCCCTACCGCTTACATCGGTAGCGGCGCCAAGGCGCCAGTCCCCAACTCCAGCACAAGCAGACTGACTTTTAACTGGTTGCCAAGTTTCAGAAAGAAATTTGTGTAATTGTACATTATATATCCAACAAAATAGACAATTGTGTCTAATTAGTGATGAGAAACCGGCCAGCGCCCCCTCGCTTTGGCACTTCAGGCCAACCGACCCAACAATGTTCATCGTCTGCGGAAAATTTTCCCGGGATCTCGCTTTCGATAACATAAGAATTTACAGAGAATAATAAACGTCGTAAACATCGTTACTTGCAAAACTGGGTCCTGCAGTTTGCATGTATGTGTGAGCGCTTTTCAAATTTTCTTGCGCTTGGTCTGATAAAATCATGTTCAGGACACTAAGCGGGTGACAATGCGAGGGACTTAACTGGGCTGGAGGAGTAAGCGCGAGCATCGTTATTCAACTTTCTCTTGGGAAATCGTCCTTGAGACTTCGCGACTTGCCCTGGTATCCAGTTAACCAATCATTACAGGTGATCGAGCATAACACGCTAACCTCCCTCAGCACCAGCACTCTCGACGTCCGATAAAGGAAGCAGTGCGCTAGTCGCGCCTTGGTCGGTGGTCAGGTCAGCCACCTGCTAAGTCATCAATACTTACCATCGGCGTTGCGGTCGGTACAACCGCGTTCCGCTTCACAAAGCGCCGGGTTGCGTAACACGACCTGTAGGGATGAGTTCTTCCAAAAGTGAGCTCCGGGAACCTGTCAGTAGAACTAGACGACCCACTTCCAACTCGATTGCTGCAAGTTTCGCTCTCAGTTCAACGAGCACCTTTTTATCTTTCTCCAAAGCAGTTTCGGCTGTGGAGAGCCGCTGTTGCATGGAAGTGATCCTCTGTCGTGTGGTGGCTAGGCCCTCGGTATGCGCAGGAATGCGACTGTCTTGGCTTTGAACGGCTTTCTGAGTGGCCTCAGACTTCTGGCGAAGGCTCTTCAGGGCGCGCCCTGCAGCGCGAAGGTCCACTTCTGCAAAACGGGCTTCTCTGCAAGTAGTCAGCAAAGGCTCGAATGCATAGACTTGCACGCCACCTAGCTTTCACAGCCTCGACGTCCAGAACAAAGGTATCTCGCAGATCGAGACGAACCACGCGGACATTGTCCAAGGTAATGGCACCGTTGCACCTCATAGGGCACTGCGCGTGCTGATGTATGAGTTGCTGGGCACACAATCGGCACATCAAGTGGCCTCCCCATGGATTAGCTGCCTGCCGATTCGCCAAGGGCACGGTCAAACACTTACCACACCTGGCAGCTACCACATGGGAATTAACTGCATACAAGTCGAGGCAGATGGGGCACTTAGGTTGCATCTTGGAGGGAACAAAGAAACCGCACTGGCAGAGCGGCCGGTGTATGATCTGTCGAATACAAGGAAGGTGAGAGGCTACGGGTATGGGGCAAACGTGAGAACAGGATCCGGCTCAGCAAAAAGACAGATGAAAGGACAAGAACGAGTGGTACTCCGAAGCCTTTATTCAGGGAACCATCCATAAGAGGACGGGTGACGTAATCCGACGTCCAGTATGCGAGATGCGGAAGATCGTTAGCTGAAAGCACGAATTAAGGACATGAAAAGGTAGACATACACGTCTAGTAGGCCGCTATACTCGACCTGAGCGCAGGAACAATCATATCAATAAATTCCTGAAAGATGGTGTAGTTATGACAGACCACAGCCTGGCGATGACCGCGTCGTCACTTTTCTGCACATCCATCGAATAATGAACTGGAAGAGTTCTTTGAATTACTCATACGTCTGTCCTCTGGTCGAGCTTTGAAACACGATACCCTTTTCAGATCAGCGACTCTTATCACGACTGAACTTACCCAATAGTAACCTGTGTTTGAGGGCACTTGCCTCGTGTGCTGAATACTGTCTTGCTGTCTATTGCAGTTAAAGCAAAGTCATCTATATGAGCCAACGCGGAGCGTTTGTGTGACAAGTTCGACCACACCCGGACCTCGACAGGGAAGAGGTGGTATTTCCATACACAATAAACATGCAGATCAGTGGATTGGCAGCTCGTCACTAAAAGGTGATTATACGTGTCTCGCACGTGCGGTCAAGATGTCAGGTACTTGAGGCCGAGATGCTTGACGTCTCGGTGAGAGGAATTTCAGAGCCTAGATGTAATGAAGAGCAGTTGGAAACCTGGAACCGCATGCAAATTCATGCTGACATAAGATGATTGTCTCGTGATACAAAGCCATAAATAATGCTGACCAGTACGCGCGGTCCCTCAAAAGCCGTTCGTTCGCTGGGCTTTGCTAAAATGGCCCAGACTACTATTGTTCACTTTCGCTTCCACTTGGGCGATGATATACTTGAGCGCGGAGAATTCCGGGGTCATGTCGGTGATTCGTGACCTGCCGCATCAGCAAATCAGCTATTTTGGGACAGTTACCACAGCCGCCACAATTTAGCCGACACGCGACTACACAACTGCGCCAAGCACATGCACAAGTAGGCCACTGTACAAAACAGTAATAAATAATTATATTGGCAAAGCTATCACTAGTAGGCAGTTGTATACCAAAGTACATATTCTGTGAAAATGACATGGTAAAAGTGTTGTAACATGAGTTTTTTATTCCTAGTATTCAACCCTAATAAAGTGTAGCATAAGTTTCCTAATCCGAGTGGACTTGGTGTAGCACTATGACGTCTGTGAATGGCTGCACAAGCCTTCTGTACAGCCACTTCGTGGTTTGCTGATCGTGCGCAACTGGTGCTTTGTTCAAGATGCTCGATTTCAAGACAGACTTCACTCTACGTGGCCATTCAGCCCCAGTCAATGTGCTTAGATTTTCACCCGATGGCAAACAACTTGCCAGTGGAGGTGAGTTCTTCATCTCAAAGGGAGTGGCTGTTACACCAAGCCTGAGTAACGTTGCAGCGGACGACGGTTATATCAGAATCTGGAGTGTCCAGACAGGCAAGGTTGAGCAAGTCCTCCCAGCTTATCAAGGTCCTGTCACCGCTGTGGAATGGGTGCAGCACTCAAACGTGCTGGGCATGATCTCGGCAGGCGCGGATGGCACTCTCAAACTTTGGAAGAGATCTACGTTAACAGTGAGCCACTCCGCAAGTAGCATTTTTGGACGCTGAGAGCGTTTTCTAGGCGAAATTTGATATCGTATCAATACACACCATTTTCGATCATGCTATAGAGAACTCGACTATCGACGCCCGACACAATGTTATAGCTGTATGTGGCGGGGGCCGTCTAGCGGTGTTGGGTATCCACATGGGTGGTTCTGGTGGGTTGACATCCTTTATAATGCTCACGTGAAAGACATGACGATCAAATTACACAGCTCGCTTTCATGAAATCGGCTTTCAACCTCCAAGGAGAAGCCCTCCGTCGCGTGCGCTCGCCCGGACGATTCATCTTATTAATGATGGAAATACATTAATCGTTGGTTTCTTGGATTCCAAGGAGCTGTGGGTCTTCAAGTCGTATATCCTCTGTCATTCGATCATTAATCAATGATCAAGGACTTCATGGAAGATTCATCCTTTGGAAGAAAATTGGCATGTCAAGTTGCACACGAGAATGTAAGTCCCATACACTTTAAATGTGGATAGTCGTTGAGTTCATAATTTAGAGGTAATTCTGCCTGGTGCTCCGAAACGAGGTCATTGTTAGTCTGGAACCTTTCGGATGGCATGGACATATACCACATTATGGATCGACCAGTTTTCGTGAAGAAACTCCGACTGGAAGTGGTCAGGATGTATACCTTTCAAGTAGATTTTGCCCGACATGGGAGTATCGCCATCTGTGGGACAGACAGGGGAGAGGTGTGTTTATGGGAACTGGAAACACAGCGAATCCTTACTGTGCTCACCCACGGTCATAGTATGCCTTTTTTTTCTTTCTTGCTGACCGTCATATGCATCCGCTGATTGATCCATTCACAAGGCTCCCTTATAGTCCAAACCATAGCGGTAGGGTTGGCCGTGGCCAGTTTCGTCTAGTGCCATCGACGAATTGAAATTGTTGTCTTAGGTTCAATCGCTTCCCAACGGCAGCTTTTCCCTCGCAACTGCTTCTTCAGATCCAGCGGACGAGTCGCCGTCGATCAAGATTTGGTCGTTATCTGCGGTATGTAAGCTTTGTTGTTTGGGACACAACTATGCGGGCTCGACTAACCTTGAACATGATAAAGGCCCACCGGGGTGTGCAATGGGCTTCGGCCTCTCGTCTGACACTCACCACAGGTATCCCTGGCCAATTCAAGGCCTTTGTTTGCGGCGTAATGATAGGGATGTTGTTGGTCGTCTACTTGTTCCCCTGCTACTAATGTATTTATGTTGTCAATGCCAAACCACATGCTCAACACGCATATCCATTCCTGTCCTATCGGGAAAAATGAGTCCACCCTCGCGACTGACTCTGACATTATGATGCCAGACTCGTCCGGATCTGGTTCATTGCTTGGACTCCTCGGACTCTCACAACAACAACGAATCAAACGCGACCACGCCTTCTCTCCCAATCCGCCGAGGCTTCCTCCCAAAGCTATCTCCGGCTGAATGCTCAAATTGTGGTGCCACGCACACTCCTCTGTGGCTCCGTGGTCTCAATGACGAGCAGAATTTCAACGCATGTGGCTTGTACTGCAAGCTGGTACGTGGTTGTTCGACGACATGTGCGACAAGAAAACTCATGGTCTTCGAAGCACAAGCGCCCACGTCCAAAGAGTATGCGCCCCAGTCATAGCGAGGGCCGCACCCAAGCGGCTCCTCGCCAGGAAGTGGTTGACGTCCTGGGTGGGTCTCCTCGGTACATGCAACACACCACTCAGCTCAGTGGAGCAGTTGGCACAGCTCAATGCTACAACTGCCACACCATCGCGACGCCGCTCTGGAGGAAAGGTGACGAGGGTAAAACAGTCTGAAATGCGTAAGTTTTCGCATCCGTGGTCCCTTTGCGCGGTAATTCATGTTAAGGGGGAAATCTAACATTAGATGCGCCTTATAGGGAGCAGTGTGCTTTCTTGTCGCCGGACTTCACCGACTGTAGAACGTTCCCCAACCCTGGCACCTGACTCGACCACTCGACCACTCGACCCACGTATGGATACAATGAGGAAACGACGATTCAGAACACATCGTCGGAGCTCCTGGGAGCACTTGGGCCGGGCGCGCAGAGTGCTGGCTATAACAATCAATCAAACCTTTCGTATCATCCCGACTATCTGAGCCAGAACTTCCAGACCCCACCAGATGCACTTCCGTTTTCGAGTGTCGAAACTTTGGAGACAGAGGTCACCACTAACAATGAGCAGAGGACGACGAAGCGCCGTCGCATGAGCACGGACCCGGCGTCGGAGCCTCCGTCTTCCGCTGTTTCATTTTCCTCGTACGTGGACTCGTACTCGGGTGATTCCTCCACCGCGTCCCACTCTCGCCGCTCTTCGATGGATTTCCCCTTCTTCTCATCATACAGTGTCTTCTGCTGCTCTGGTAACGCATTTTGACACCCTCCGATGCTCGCCACCGACCGGTCTCCCCAACTAGTACATCCTCTGCTCCACCCGAAGATTCGCCGATGGACTTCCTCCACCCTCTCATGCTCCCGCAGGACGAGGATAATTTCTTCGCTACCTACCTCCACCCTCCCATGTTACTTCCTGCGGAAGACTCGAGCCCTCTACATCAACACCAGCATCAGAACCAGCAGGGTGACAATTCCTTTGCCCAAGCCGAGTTTTATGACTCTGCCATGCAAAACTTTTAAACGGACATGATACATCACTTTTAGCGTTCTTTCGTCTCGGGTTTCTGTTCCGGTTTTCATACTCACTTATCTTCTGCCGCCCAATACATAGATCAACCGAAAAAGCCGTCTAAGCTGTATCATTACAGACGTCGCATTCTTTTTCTCATCACGGCGCCGTTGATGTGATATCGATGCTGTATGTAACTGATTTGCGTTTGATGTTTTGATCCAGTAGGCTGGCCACAGGACCCAATGGCTTGCAAGTACTGACACTAAGTTATGCATGACGTCCACATTTATTCTTTGAATTCATATTTGTGATATCACGTTAGATACAAACTAATAAAGTAGCAACTTTGTCTGGTGGGTCCGACATCGCGATTCATATAGGTGCTTTTCACTCCCCTGTGATTGTGGGGCGTCAGGCGTCAGGAGTTAGAAATGCCAAATACAGCAACTCCGCTATCTAATACGGTCGAATTGGGGGCAAATCGGAACTTGAAACTCAGACAGTGTTCTTTCGTCCTCGAGTTGCGCCCCGAAGCCCCGCACGTACATTTGGTCAACTTGAAAATACTGCCAGCTGGATCTTACGAGCCACGACGATGCGCCGATCGACTGATCCCAGCAACATTTCCAAATACTGTCGATTGGTCGACATGTCAGGATGATGATGGGAATCGTCGCGTGGTACAAAGTTGCTTTGTTCTGCCGCATTTCTTTGTTAGCAAGCGGATTGGGCTGTCCCGGCTACGTGTATATATACAGGTGTGCCATTCTTTCCTTTCCTTCATACTTTCGTCTGATCAGTCCTTGATGCATGGCGCACGTTCAGCCGATCGTTGTCCAGGTCCTTCGGGCAGACGAACACCACTCGAGGCAAATTCCATGGATCTTGACCCTTTCGACCCTTCAGAATGTGCTCGCAACTCCCATTATTACGCCCCCGCGGAGACACAAATGCGGTCCAATTCGAGCCCTATAACTGTTGGCAGCTCCGCCAATATTGAAG
Organism: Xerocomellus chrysenteron; assembly: GCA_038093415.1. Classification (NCBI taxonomy): domain Eukaryota; kingdom Fungi; phylum Basidiomycota; class Agaricomycetes; order Boletales; family Boletaceae; genus Xerocomellus; species Xerocomellus chrysenteron. The sequence continues at coordinate 8,450 of JBBPSD010000411.1, read as the reverse complement.
AACCTGGCGACTGGGAAGACAGCGAGCGCTTTCGGGTCACGAAGCGATCTGCGCGAGCAGATTGGCCAAGCGGTTACCACCAATCGAAATCTATCAAGTCTCGTGAAGATGCAATGCCGCGATTTGTGAGTGTAGTTGAGCGTGTACTGTATACCGGTCCAGACTGATGTCCAACAGATCCCTGAAGCCCCGCCCAGGCGTCCCCTTCGAGAATTTGCAGCTCGAATGAAATCTGTGGTTACGAATGCGCTGGAAAATCGTCCCAACCGGGCAATTGAAGACCAGTCGGAGAATGCATTGTTGCCATTGGTCGGTGGTGAATTAGAAGCGGCATCCCTTGCTCAGGTAATTTCCTAACTACCAGTTATTTGCTTGTAGCTTTACGTTGCCTCAGCCTCCGATCCTGAGTAGTGCCGATGACAGACGTGCGTCTGCCACTGTCAATGCCGAAGATGACGCACATTCAGCCGGTAGTTGTCCAGGTCCTTCGGGCAGACAAACACTCGAAGCGGGTTCGACATTTGTCGACCCTTTAGATCCTCCAGGATGCGCTGGCAATTCCCCTTATTCCGCCACCGTGGAGACACAAATACAGTACAATCCGAGCTTGTCAACTTTTGTCAACTCTGCCAACATTGAAGAACACGGCGACTGGGAAGACGGCAAGCGCTTTCGGGTCATGAAGCGATCTGCGCGAGCAGATTGGCCGAGCGGTTACCACCAATCGAAATCTATCAAGTCTCGTGAAGATGCAATGCCGCAACTTGTGAGTGCAGTTTAGCGTGTACTGTGCACCGGTCCAGACTGATGTCCAACAGATCCCTGAAGCCCCGCCCAGGCGTCCTCTTCGAGAATTTGCAGCTCGAATGAAATCTGTGGTTACGAATACGCTGGAAAATCGTCCCAACCGGGCAATTGAAGACCAAATGGAAAAGGGACTGTTGCCAATGGTTGGTGAATCAGAAGCGGCTCAGGTAATTTCCTAGCTGCCAGTTATTGCTTGTAGCTTTACGTTGCCTCCAGTCTCCGATTCTTCATGCAAGCAGTGCCGACCACAAAGGTGACGCACATTCCGTCGATCGTGGTCCAGGTCCTTCGGGCAGACAAACACCACTCGAAGCAAGTTCCGTGGATCTCGACCCTTTGGACCCTTCGGAACATGTTGGCAATTCCCTTTACTCCACTTCCGCTGAGACAGAAATACAGCCCAATCTGAGTCCGGTGACTGCTGTTGGCTCCACCAACCTTGAAGAACCTGACAACTGGGAGGATGGCGAGCGTTATCAGGTCACGAAGCGATCTGTGCGAGCAGATTGGCCGAGCGTTTGCCACCAATCGAAATCCATCGAGTCTCGTGAAGATCCAATGGCGCAAGTTGTGAGTGTAGTTGTGCGTGCACAGTGCACCGGTCCAGACTGATGTCCAACAGATCCCTGAAGCCTCGCCCAGGCGACCTCTTCGAGACTTTGCAGCTCGAGTGATATCTGTGGTTACGAATGCACTGGAAAATCGTCCCGATCGGGAAATTGAAGACCAAATGGAAAAAGGACTGTTGCCAATAGTTAGTGGTGAATCAGAAGCGGCTCAGGTAAATTTCTGCCTGCCAGATACTCGTTTGTAGCTTTACTCTACCTCCAGTCTCCGATCCTTCATGCAAGCAGTACCGACGACAAAGGTAACGCACATTCAGCTAATCGTTGTCCTAGTCCTTCAGGCAGACAAACACCACTCGAAGGAAGTTCGACGGTTGTTGACCCTGTAGATCCTTCAGGATGCGCTGGCAATTCCCTTTGTTCCACCTCCCAACCCAATCCGAGCCCGACGACTGTTGTCAGCTCCACCAACATTGAAGCACTCGGCGATTGGGAGGATGGCGAGCATTTTCAGGTCACAAGGCAATCTGCGCGAGCAGACTGGCCGAGCGTTTACCACCAACCGAAATCCATTGAGTCCCGTGAAGATGCAATGACGCAAGTCGTGAGTGTGCTTGGGCGTGCACTGTGCACCGGTCCAGACTGATGTCCAACAGATCCCTGAAGCCTCGCCTAGGCGTCCTCTTCGAGAATTTGCAACTCGAGTGATATCTGTGGTTACGAATGCGCTGGAAAATCGTCCCGGCAGGGCAATTGAAGATCAAATGGAAAAGGGACTGTTGCCAATAGTTGGTGGTGAATCGGAAGCGGCTCAGGTAATTTCCCAGCTACCAGTTATTGCTTGTAACTTTACGTTGCCCCCAGTCTCCGATCCTTCATACAAGCACTGCCGACGACGAAGGTGACGCACATTCACCTGATCGCTGTCCAGGTCCTTCGGGCAGACAAACGCCGCTCGAAGGAAGTTCGATGGTTGTTGACCTTGTAGATCCTTCAGGATGCGCTGGCAATTCCCTTTGTTCTGCCTCCCCTGGGATGCAAGGACAACTCAATCCGAGCCCGACGACTGTTGTCAGCTCCGCCAACATTGAAGAACCCGGCGATTGGGAGGATGGTGAGCGCTTTCCGGTCACGAGGCAATCTGCGCGAGCAGATTGGCCGAGCGTTTACCACCAACCAAAATCCATCAACTCTTGTGAAGATGCAATGACGCAAGTTGTGAGTGTAGGTGGACCTGCACTGTGCACCGGTCCAGACTGATGTCCGGCAGACCCCTGAAGCCCCGCCCAGACGTCCTCTTCCAGAATTTACAACTCGAATGATATCTGTGGTTACGAATGTGCTGGAAAATCGACCCGATCGGGCAATGGAAGATCAAATGGAAAATGCACTGTCGCCACTGGTCAGTGGTGCATTAGAAGCGGCATCCCTTGCTCAGGTAATTTCCTAGCTATCAGTTACTCGTTTGTAGCTTGACGCCGCCTCCAGTCTCCGATCCTTCATGCAAGCAGTGCTGACGCTGAAGAAGCGTCAGAGTTGGATGGTGGCGCCAATATTGCCAACGAGTCCCTGCCGGATAATATCCTGCTCGAGAGCATTACGCAGGTAACCGCGTCTCAAAGTGATGCCGCCGATGCTCCTGTCGACCCGCATAGTGATGGGTGCGGTGTGAACGATAACCGAACAACAATCAGCGTCGTCCCCGCTGAAGAACAGAACGAGTCGCCCCATTGGCATCGCAGCCTCGTGGCCTCCCAATCGCGGCATCATTCCCGAGACCTCCAAGGGCAGGTCAAGATGGACGCGGTTGGATCAGAAGTGAGCCACCGTCATGGTAGTATGTTCTCATTGGTGGCTCTAGACATAGGCTCACAGGATTTGTAGGTGAACAGCACAGAACCCCCTTCCCCCCCGAGGGCCCACAGTGCAACAAAGCGCAAGCCCGGACACAGGTGAGCTTCACTCCCTTATAATGATCACATGCTTATTCCGATTAGCATGTTGTACTGCGAAATGCGCGACTTCAACCGTATCGGAGGAACGTTACCATGCAAACGGTAATATTGCATCCCCGCATGCATTTCAATGATTCTAAGTTTTCTGTTTAGCCCAATGTTCCCAGTACAAGTGGCCAAGACGATTCGAATGCGACCAATCCTTCCCGAACAACTCAACGCACCAAATCTGCCCACCCTCGACCCCAGCTGCCAATTGGACGGAATGGACTTGCTCGGACTGGAGCCCCTCCCGTGGCTGATCGACTAGTGACACTAGCACTCGGAAACGGTCCACAGGAAGGTCCAGTGCCGCCTTCTTTTCAGCACTCGGTGATCGAACCGGCCAGAGAACACTGTTCTCCCGATCACGTTCAACCACTTGCAGGATATCCCCCCACCCCTCCACAGCTGCCGCAGCAAGAACAGCCTCTTACCTATTACATCCAAATGCGCGATGGTCACAACATGCACACGGCAGGACACACCTTGCACCCACCTTCTGATGGTTCTGGCCCAAGCATTGGAAGCGTGCTACACCATTCGCCATGCAATGGCCAACAAGCGTCCAGTACTGTCCACGACGGTGGAGACCCATCTCCGTATCCCTCGACTTATCAGCCTGTTCAGATTATGCAACACCCTCACACAAACCTTTCAATGCCAGCCACTGGTGTGTCCAAGCGTCCCCCTACCCAAACTGTTCACACTATGAACAGTAGTGGACAGCCTTATCCTTTTCACCAGTCCGTTCAAGGGATTACGCAACGCCCTCCCCTAACTGATTCGTCGCCGCCTGGCACGTGGCCCTCTGCCCAAGCTGTCCACATCATGAACAACCGTGGACGAGCTCATCCTTTCCATCAGTCTGTTCAGGCGATTACGCCACACCCTCTCCCAGTCCTTTCGACGCCAGCCACTGGCATGTCCACGTGGCACCCTGCCCAAGCTGTTCACACCGTGAACAACGGTGGACAAGTTCATCCCTTTCATCAGTCCGTTGAGGCGATTACGCAACGCCCTCTCCCGACCCATTCGGTGCCAGCAACTGGCATGTCCACGTGCCCCCCTACCCAATTTGTTCATGCTGTGGATAGTGGGCGGGCTCCTCCTTTCCATCAGTCGGCTCAAACCGTCCATCGAGGTCTCCCGCCGCCGCCGATATCTCATGTGGTGTCCCATGATACTGCAACGGTGGAGGAAAATACCAGCCGAACCATAATGGCTATGAACTCCCGAAGTCTGGTTACTCCCTCGTCTTTCGTTGGTCACTATGATGCATTCAGGCGGGTCCAGGGCGCGAATCCACCACAGGGCACGTCAGAGACTCCAAGAACAGCCCTTGTTCGACCCCAATCTCGGTCTCAAGTGCCTGCAGTTCTGACGGATTATGGATTACCCCGTTCCGAGACTTATCACGCAAACGGTCAGGTGACGAGTTCTCGCCAGCTCCCAAACGTGGCCCATATTCCATATTCCACCCCTGAACACCATACAGTACTTGGGACTTCTGCCCCCCCCATGGCCATCCAGGCAACTAACTCTACGGCCGATCGCAGCCGTGGATCGCAAGTGATACACCTTTCGTCGTGTCAACCCTCGTCATCAGGTCCTTCACGGCAGGTAGGTTGTGTCAGACTGTATATCCGACCAGCGCTCATATTCATTGACGCGGCTGTAGGAAGCCCCGCCGGACCTCTCAGTTGAAACCATGTCTCTGGTTTCCCAAAGGATGTCCGAGCTCATAGCCACTGTGAACACGTCAACCGCAGAACACAAAGAAGACATGAGGCGGTTACGTGCGGAACTGCAGTCTCAAAAAGAGGCGGTAGATCGTCTACGTGCCACCGAAGCAGATTCTAGTCAGCGTCAAGTCCCTCCGAATGCTGCATCTGCAGGGGGAGGAAGCGCGCCAAGAACTCGACAGCGAAAATTGAGGCGACGCTGTGAAGACCCATATCGAAATGAGCCCGACCACCTGAGGTTCCGAGTAAGGATGTGCCAAACGTTCATGGCCGCCGAAACTGATATACGTCGCTCACAGCATTGTATAGAAAGACATCTATTGTACATGCTCAAGCTCCACGATTACGGCTGCCTCGGTCAATTAGCACCACCCCCTTCCGACGATGACATCACAGCATTCAAGAGGCGCTACCCTGGCTGCATTACAAGCACGCCAGATAGTTTCCGTATCGACCTCTCTCGCTCACGCGACAGCGCCTTCAATGTTGAGGCGATTCGGGTATTCGCCAAAGACTTCAAACACAAAGTAATCGAAGGCGAGTGGTACAGTTTTCCGGTTCCGCTGCCGCACAAATATCTTGAGTTGGAATACATCGAGCTATCCCTTTACCTTCACCTTCATTACGTGAAGGAAGTATATGTCACCCAGAAGAAACCGCTTTCCGAACGACACAAGAGGCTCAGAAATGCTGCTCGCAGCACGCGCAAGACGAGGGTATGTGAGGAGTGAGGGGAATAGTTCTTGCTAATGACACGCACCCACAGCTCTTTCAAAGTAGGGCGGACTGCGTCACTAACGACGACCAACTCATCGCCCACAACGAGCTCATGCAACTCATGGGTTCTACGGCCATGAGCTCTGATGAATCTGACTCCGACGAACCTGGTCCGCAGAGGTCTTTTCGAAGAATTACACCTGCTTGGCGCAGCCGAGAACTGGGCGATTTGCTGCATTCAATTGACCAGACGATTCTCATGGAACGGAGACCTCGCGTGGGACATCGAGCGATTCGAGGATCGGAGCCACGTTGGCGGAAGCACACCACAATGGTCAACGAAGCTTCTGTTGCGCCGCCGAAGCTTCCATACAACTGCTATAATGCAACTTGGTTAGCTTCGCTGCGACCAGGCGAGAAGAAATTGTTACAGGCACAGTTAGACAAGAGATACGACTTTTCGACCGGTGCCATAGGTATGAGTTGAACCCTGAATACACCAACTTCGAACTGACCCAATTCCTGCCGAAGTACACATTGCGGTGCCGACCAATGAACACACTACCAATCCCCCCGCCGAAGATGCCATGGATGCCACTCCCGCCTACCCCGGAGATGACGGAGATGACGACTTCGAGGAGGATTTCACCCGACAGTTAATCACTATTGATTCGGACTCAGAGAATTATTAATCGAATTGGCTTCAATTGGCTTCAATCTATCCCGACTTTTGTATGTTCCCCCCCGAGAGAGTTGTATCTGCTTTCAATTCCAATTTTTGTCCCTTCGATTTGTGCCTACGTTCAATTCTCACTTCCGATTGGCTCAACCGAATCCACTCCCCTGAAATCGGTGGCACCTAGCACCATCCAGCACCACCCAGTGCCACCCAGCGCCATCCAGCGCCATCCAGCGTCCATCCAGCGCAGCGGGGATCCGTTACCTGCCTGATACTTAAAACATCGACTCGGTCTCTATGGTATCTAGTACAAAGCTGACAAAGAAAATTTCATTACAGAAATAAACAGAATGAAATGAGGCTGATTATTTGTGTTTCAGTAAGGTGCTGAAATAGCCACTTTACGCCCGGTATCTCAACTTTCAGGCACATCGTTTGCGTGGTCATTTCGTCCCTGACGTTCGAAATTCTGTCGGAGTAACAGGACAGCTTGTATGATACCAATATCTAATTCACCGGGTTTGTAGTGGGTTATCCGTCACCCGAAACTTCATGATCATCCCTTTCCAGTAGGGACGGAACTGAAACTAAACTTATCAGTAGGGTGATGAAATGCATAATCTCATCCTGATGTTCTATTTCATGGGGATGTAGCTGGACGTCTATCTCGTGCCTGAAATTTTGTATCCCAGTATGGACTCAGATTATTTGCGACACTCCTCGAGTTTTTAACACCAAATCAACATTTACCTTACCAAAACCTGCCTGAAACTTGATATTTCAGGGGGTCATCGGATATAACATTTCTTTCACGATGTTATTAACTTCAGGTGCGTGGCAGGTGGGAAATAGCATAGCTATTACCGAATTATGCCCCCGGTGCATAGGAGTGAGAAGTATCGATGAAAGTTTGAGTATTGGAAGGATATATGGATTGTGGAGGGGGTACCCGGATAGACTGTTGGTACTGACGAGGAATAGGAGCTGGAGTTGTTTGGAAAGGAAGAGAAGCCGATGTGGAAGGAGTAGGATTGGATGGAGGAAATAGATCAGGATGACGACGATTCGTGCAATACAGATGTTTGCAATGATCTCCACAAAGTAAAAGGCAGTTGTTGTTATCAAAGTTTTGATGACAACGCCAATTGCACCGATGAGATCTAAGATTGGATCTGCGAACACGAACCTGGGAAGCACTTGGACTGCCCAAACGGTTAAAATAAATGGTTTGTGTCAGCTTTCCATCGTTCATAGTAGAGTTTTGGACGAGGAGTAAAAAGAGACCAATCAATAGCGCATGACCGATATAGCTTTGGACAAAAGTCACAAAGTCAGTCGTTTGGACTCCAAGCAGCCATAGGAAAACAAGAGCAAGTATAGCCAACAATGCGAGGCTGTGATAGGGCATCATGATGACGAGCCTAATTGCCTAGGCAGGGCTCATAACCTTTCGAGAGCGCAACTTCTCGAATGGTGCAGATACAACAGCGTAGTGTGGGAGAACCCAGTGAGAGAGAACACTACTCACTATACTGTTGAGTATACTTGCAAGACAGTGCTTGTTGTAAGTTATCACGCTTTGGGGTGCGAGAGAACTTATATTTCAGGGAGTAAGTCCCTGGTACTTTGACCCATTGGAAGGAGATCTCATTCGACGTTTTAATAACGTCCTTGGTGATTACGAGTACGTCTACATTCATCAGTCCACCAAACCACTTCACGGCTTGGTCGACATGCCAACGCAACAATTTTGGAACCGGATCATAGATTCCAGGTGGAGACGAGTGTGGAAAAGGAAGAACCCGTGGTTTGATGATTGGAAGAACTTACGACTTCTTGCGGATATAGATGAGCTTAGACTGGCTGTCAAACGCTCAGAAGAAAGACTCAACCGAACTATCCCCACTCTCCGCCAACGCCGCCTTCCTTCTCAACGAAGGAT
>JBBPSD010000410.1:0-26217 GCA_038093415.1 Xerocomellus chrysenteron | reverse complement strand
AGGACGATCGAGCGACCTCTTGATGGGCTTGAAGATGATACAGACTTGTTCGATTTCGGGCTTGATTCGCTACAGTCGACGCGGATTCGAAATGCTATTCAGAGGGTGCGTGCGTTCGGGTCCTTCCTTGACTTTTTCATTTGGGGGTTGGGGTTGATGTGAGACTTTGTAGGAGATTGATCTAGGCGGAGAGAGGTTGTCTATCAACGCCGTCTTCGAACATCCTTCCATCACCAAGTGCGTAGGTATCTAGCTCACTGTGGCGGCCATTCACCCTTCTTCCTTCGCAAGGGTGGCAAATCTCATCGTGTTACTCTCCTCGGGCAAAGACGCCGACGCCTTGCAGACCAGCCCGCAAGCGCTCATGCTCGTGTTGGTCGACAAATACAGCCACTTCACGTACCCACCACCAGAACGTCATGTATCGGGAAAACTTCTTCACCTCTCTCTGGCTGCGCGCATGGTCAAGCCAAGTAGTCATCGGAGACCACAGCTCGTCGTAGATCGGGAGTTCCACGAAAGCTGCTGATTGCTGTGTTTCATACTTGGTGATGTCGATGAGCACACGCGGCATGTGACGGACAGTCGAATTGGAATGTGAAGATTACAATATGAAGATTATACAAATAATTTAATGCAGAGAGAAGAGAGAAGAGGATGTCACATGCAATGATGAGGAGACAAAAATTCAATAAGAAACGAGGAATGATCGTGAACAATGCAACAGACCAAGTTCAAGAAGCAAAGGAGTAGTTACCCATCAATGTGATTGAGTCTGCGCCATTTCGCGGCATTCTCATCTGCACTACCTTTCCAAGTTGTGCCTTCCATAACCGCTGCTTTCCAATTGGGTTGTTTCGCAAAAGAGTCCTTCAATGCTTGGAGTGCATCAGGATTTGCAAACGGGTTGGTAGGAATGAACACGTTTCTAGATGCACTGGAACCAGGGACGGGACCACGGGAACGAAGTTGGTGTCCACCACCGGTATCACCACTTGGACCGCTACCATTATTTCCTTGACCTTGATTGTGGCCAGTGCCATTACCACGACCGCGACCACGACCACGACCACCGCGACCGCGACCGTGACCACGACCACGACGACCACGACCGCCTCCGCCTCCACCTCCACCTCCGCCACCCTGAGCAGGAGGATTGATCCAATTGGCAAAAGGGATAGGAAAAGGGATAGCTCGATCTTCACACAGTGGCCAGAAACCACGCACGCGCATTTCATGAAAAAGAAATGCGCCATGGAATGGCAACCGATCATTGCCTACATGGAGGTTTATCGCTCGGCCATGATAGATTTCCAGGTCCGCCGTTTGAGAATGGTTGATAAAAACAAAGCGCGCTGCCTACGGAGTAGGGCGGGTAAGAGATAGGCGTAGGTTCAAGGACTAGAAAACCACCTCGGGCACCCAGCGTATATAATAGCAAAAGGTATCAAATAGCAGATGATGGAGCGCGCACAGCAGAACGCCGTTGCGTGCCTCATGCTCAACACCCTTTGCCTGTTCAGGCACAAAGCCATGTTCCTTCATTATCTGCCACTGTACCATGGCATTGGTCAGTTTCTGATATGTTAAAACAGTAAGGCATAACGCACAGTGTCTCCCTCTCCCCGCGGGATTATATGGGCGTAATGCAAACCTCGTGGTTGGGCATGCCCACAAACGACACATTTTTCCGTATCCCGTATCCCGATCCCTGTTTGGAAGACTTCCGTTGATGATATAGCGGAGATGGCGTGTTCTGAATATTCGAAGGGATTGCCCTCTAAGAGATTGAACGGAGTTGGAGTCCACGCCATATATGCGTGACGTTCGATGAGAACAACGTATACAGTGGTGTCGTGAGTTGAGTTCGAGTTCAACTTGAATTTCGTAGTCTGACAGTCCGAACGTCCTGTTGGTCGACAAATTTATTAACTCCATGTACCCACCCAGAGTGCACCACAACGGGACGATACCGGTTCCCTTGGATCCTACATCCTCGATGAGCTCCTCGCGGATCCGGCTGTGGAGACTGTTTACTGTCTTTGCCGCGCCAAAAACGACACAGACGCGGTAGATCGGCTCGCGGCGCCAATGAAGACACGAAAGCTGCTGACACGATTCTCGGGTGCGAATGCCAAGGCGAATGTGAATGCAAACGAACGCATCATGGCGCTCGCGGCCGACTTGCCTGCGGTCCGGGTCTCGACGAAGAACGTTACCGCGAGATCGCACACCGAACGACGGTGATCATCCACGTACGTCCTTTGTCGTACCCTCTGTCTTTCGGCTCGCTTCACCTCGTCACTCCAGAACGCCTGGGCGGTCAATTTCAACTTGGGCATTTCCTGGTACGTATACGCATATATTCGTAGTACGATACGATCGTCGGCTCACCCCGGCAACAGTTTCGAGGCGCACGTTCGCGGCGCGGTGAATCTGATGCTCCTCGCACTCTCCTCGCCACGCGCCGAACCTGCCAAGTTCTTCTTTGCCTCGTCCATCAGTGCGGTGGCGAATTGGCCCGGGTCGGGATTGGTGCCCGAGACGGTGACGGATAATCCAGCGGTCGCGCAGGAGATCGGATAGTATGTCTTTTTCGTTTCTTTTTCGCCTTGCGCACCTACCGTGTTTCGTCGCATTTTTTGTGCTGTGTCAAGTGCATAATCAAAGTGGGTCACGGAGAAACTGTGTCAGATTGCAGCGCGTACGACGTTGATGCACACAGCGGTTCTATGTACGTCCCAAAAGATAGGAATGATGTCGTCTCATGGGTCGTTTGCTTCACAGGTGTCGGTCAGATGGTGGGCGATACGACGAACGGGACCTGGAACGAGCCCGAGGGTATCTCGTTCATCTTCAAGGTCGGTCGGTCACTCGTCTCGCCTGCCTTTCTCGCTCTAACCCGAGATACCAGTGTGCAGACACGATCGCTATCCTTCCCGAACTCGACGAACTAGTCTCGTGGCTCCCCGTCGACTACACCGCCAAGAGTATCGTCGAGCTCGTCGAGCTGCCCACAACTGCCGATTCCCCCGTCTACCACGTCCTCCACCCAACGCGCATCCCCTGGTCCGCAGTCCTCGCCGCCCTCCGTGTCGCCGATCTTTGCTTCAAAGCCCTCCGCGCGAGCGACCCCGACGGACGTCGCAACCCGAGTCGCAAATTGCTGGCGTTTTACGAGAGCAAGTACGGTGCTAAGGAAGAGAGCACGAGGGCGGGGTTGTGTGTGGAGAAGACGATGGAGGCGAGTCGGTGGTTGAGGGCGACGCCGGTGGTAGGGGAGGAGTTGGTAGCGAAATGGGTTGGGGCGTGGAGGGAGAGTGGGGTTTTGCCAAAGGTTTGAGTGTTGAGCTGGGGAGAAGAAGATTGTGAAATACTCTGTACGGGATAGGATTTATGTACTTGGTTCCATAACGTAGCGCGTGAGTCAAAAAACTACATCGACGAGCATACGCAGGTCTAAGTACATGGTATGCTTTATGGTCCTACCACCATACATCAGAGCAACAACGTTAAACTGTACCCTGCCAGTCCCAGCACTACGAAAACAGGTCAGCAACACACGACACGGAACGCGACATGCTACTCACGGTACCCCGTCAACTTCTCCAACGGCGTATGGAAATACACGCCCGTGGTCCCAAGCGCAAACAACCAAATAGCTACGAGACCCGCCGTCGCCGTCACCGCCCACGTATGCATCCGGTGCGGCCACACCGCGGCGCGCAACGACGGCGTCAACTGGTCTGCGAGGAACAAGATCGACATCGTCAACAAAAACACGTGTCCGGACACGTCATGCCCCCTGCGTAGCCTCGGCACGGTACTCCACGGTGCCTCGGGGAGCACCCACGGGGCTCCAAACAACGCCGGGTGGGTGACGGGCGAGAGCCGGACCTTGGTGAAGCAGTAGTCGTGCGGGACGGCGAAGGCGGCGCCGGAGGGGAGTGCGACGGTGCATTCGCCCCCCGAGAGCACGATGAACCGCTCGATGAGCGCGGGCCCAAAGAACCAGCTCGTGAACGCGAGCCAGGCGAGGGAGGCGAGGATCCATTGGACTACGCGGGTCAGAGTTTGGGTGCGTCGCGGGCTGGTGAGCCAGAGGAAGAGAAAGGCAAAGGAGGTCCAGCCCCAGGCGCGTTTGATGAACCAGACATTGAGGATGTTGGATTTGCTGGCAAAGTAGTCGGATTTGTGGAGGGGGTGGGGGAGGTGGGTGAGGAGCGGGTTGGAGGTGTCGAGGTAGGTGTTGTTCTTGACGGAGTAGACGGTGCCGAGGAAGAGGACGAGCGTGAGCGTTATGAAGGCTGCTTGTCGGGTATGGATGCTGATGGTCATGATGGTCGTGGTACAAGACCGGGACTCGGACTTGCGACAACGACCTCAGCATTTCACGTGATACCGCATTGTCAATTGATCCGAAGTCATTGATTTGTAACGACAGGCAGTGGCAAAGGGATAGATAAGTGCATAAAGAGCGTGATTCTAAAGTATCTACTTCTCCACATCGTCAACACTGACGCGGCGGTAGCCTTTGTGAACGAGACGGCGCAACAAAATCAACCGCGGTCCGCCACAAACGTAAAAAGCACAAGGCACGGTCAGCATAAAACAGACGATGCCGGCGTACAACAGGTACGGCGGCGAAGGGCTCGCGGTCTCCTCAGTCGTTGCGTCGTCCACAAAGTGCGAAATCACGACTGCAGCTGTGGGTGCAGCGTCCGTTGGCTTCACGGTAGGGGGTGGTATTACGGGAGCAACAGCAGGTTCATCCTCAAGATCCTGTTGGATAAACAACAGAAAAATTTATTATTGACATGATGTGCCAACGAAAAACATAGGCGGCTGAACTATAGTTCAGCGCGGAGTGGTACCTCGGTTCCTTGTTCGTCAATAACAGACTCTACGAGCAACTGCGGGAAGCTCGTCAGTAAGTGATGGCGGATTTGGCTACCCGAACGAACCTCTCCAGAATCATAGATGACGACATCCTCCAGCGGTCGATCACTACTACCCTTTGGAACATCCTCTGCACGGTGAGTGAGCATGATGGGCGAGGGAGACATAGATAAAAGGAACACACCGATCGTGTGAATGATGTCCATCCCTTCAAGGACCTTGCCAAAGACAACCTACGAATGCAGGTTAGCGACCTTCGGCAAGGGAAGGGCATCGCGACCTACATGTTTATTGTCCAGCCAGCTGGTGATAACCGTGCAGATGAACTAAATAACGGTTTAGCCTACAAGCTACCAAAAAGCCTTAGGCCTTACAAATTGTGAGCCTAAACGGAAGCTCCATCAGACATAGGTGCACAGGAATGAATTTGGAACAAACATACCATTCGTGTCCTTACCGGCGTTAGCCATGGAAAGCGTACCAGGACCGGTGTGCTTGAGTTTGCTATCGGAATGCTTTATTACAAAGGGATAACGGAATCCCTGATAACTCACAAGTTCTCATCCTTGAACCTGTCACCGTAGATAGACTGGACGACTGAAATGAGAACCCGACACAGGATATCGTAGGAGGACAAACCTTGCCACCAGTGCCGTCACCGCGAGCTGTGGGTATTAGAACATGGTCGGATACGCGTACCCCGTCAAACGAAATCTCGACGTACTGAAGTCTCCACCCTGGATCCTAGAGGGAGGAAGCACATGTCACCAAGCTGTAAGAATACGATGAATCCAAGAAGGACTTGCATAAAGTTTTTAATGACACGGTGGAACTTGGAGCCCTTGTAGCCAAAACCGAGCTCGTCACCCGCCTTGTCCTTTCCGGTCGCCAAAGCGCGGAAGTTCTCGACAGTCTTTGGAACAGTCTGTGGAATGATCTCATTGAGTCTCGTTCCGAGAGCTTAACGACAAGAAGGGAACACATACACCACCATACAGACCCATCACGACTTGCAGGAGATATTCTTGAGCCTTGCGATATTTCTTGAAATTGCTACACTCACCTCGACCCAATTCCTTGTCGCCATGCTTAATGTCAAAGTAGACTTTGTGCGTGATCTTTGGGCCTTTCGCAGCGTCTGCAGATTGCGCGCAGAAGAAAGCGGCAATGGAAACTATGATAAACGCAATAGAGATGCGACCGAACATAATAGCTAGGTCTGTCGTTCAAGGTGTCCGTGAGTGAGAAATGTAAACGTGGCTCTGGTATACAACAACACACGTGAGAACAAACTTCCTTTTCGGTTGGATTACATTCCCGAAGGCAAGCTCTGTACTAGAAAGTACCCGTGTACGAGGCTAACACACCCAGGCTTATCGAGAAGCGAGGGGGAAAAAATGGACGATGGGCTCGTCATAAACATCGCCACTGACGCCCCGGTCCTAGCGAAGCATATCTCCAGCAAGAAATCTGGCCGATGGACCGACAGGTGAGCATATTACAGTGCGCCGAAAGTATCTATGATCGAGATGATGTTGTCAGGTTAAAGACCAAGCGAGTGCAAAAGCGGAATGCGAAGGGATCCGCGCGTCAGGTCCCTCAAATACCGGCTCTAAATGATGGCTATGATGCAGATGAAGCCGACTCTCCTCGGCCTGCAAAGCGACCCCGGCGGGACGAACGAGGCACTGTCCCCACAGATGATCGGCATACTGGCCCACCCAAGCTCCCGACACAGATCATATCGTCTTTATTCTCCTACAACCCAAAGATCGACGCCCCAGACCGCAAGTCTGTTCCCAAAGCCCCAGCCCAGCCCAGTAACGCCCCACTTGCGTCTTCATCTGGATTTGCGGAACTTGGACTCCACCCACTTCTGGTTGCCCACTTAGAGTCTAAAATCGGGGTTACAAAACCCACATCTATCCAACGAGCTGCCCTTCCGGTGTTTACCAAGCCTTCTTCGGAAGACATGGCAGAACGAGACGTGTTCATACAATCCCAGACGGGGTCGGGAAAGACCCTTTCGTTCCTCCTCCCCATCATCCATGACCTCTTTCCCTTGAGTACCCACTCATATATCGACCGGTCTATAGGTACGCTCGCCGTCATCATCGCTCCTACCCGCGAACTTGCGAAGCAAATCTCCGACGTCCTCGAGTCCCTCCTCAAACTCAAACTCCGACCCGATGGCGAAACCGACGATGGCGAGTCGTCGACGCGATATACACGTTGGCTCGTTTCAGGCTTGCTCTCCGGTGGGGCAACTCGAGCCCATGAAAAAGCGCGCTTGAGGAAAGGTATTCCAATACTTGTATCGACGCCGGGGCGGTTGCTTGATCACTTGCAGAATACATCTTCGTTTAACGTCGGAAAATGCAGGTGGTTGGTACTTGACGAAGCAGATCGCCTGATGGAACTTGGCTTTGAGGAAACGATCAAGGGCATCATCCAAGGACTAGATGGGCGTCGGAAATTAGCCGTCCAGGCTGTCAACGAGGGAAAAAGCTTGGAAGTTGGCGGCTGGGATTGGCAATGCAGAAGACGGACCATACTTTGCTCTGCAACTATCAGGGAGGACGTCCAGAAACTGGCGGGGACGACACTCGTGAACCCTATCATGATCAAAGCGTTCGATACCGAGAAGGAGCAACTGTCACATCAGCAGAATGCATCTTCGCTGGCTTCGTCGTCTGAAAATTTCACACCACCCGCTCAGCTTGCCCAAAAGTACGTTGTTGTACCTCTAAAGCTACGACTAGTCGCACTCGTTGCCCTCCTACGCTCCATCCTTGCACAAAATCAAGCAAGAAAAGGTTCGAAAATCATTGTCTTCCTTAGCTGCACAGATTCTGTTGACTTCCACTGGCAATTACTGGGTAGTTCAAAAATGGGAAACGGAGAATCAGGGGGCTCTGAGACCGACGGTGAAAAGTCCGATGGGAGTGGACCCTCGGAGGACGAAGATCCCGAGAAAGGTGAAAAAATATCAGTGCAATCGCCTCTTCTTCCCGACACCTACATCTATCGACTTCATGGTTCTCTCCCTACGCCGACCCGACTTGCATCCCTTCGCGGCTTCTCGTCTACGACCTCCGGCAAGGGCAAACAACCTTCTACGTTCTCTTCTGTCCTCCTCTGTACATCTGTTGCTTCTCGCGGCCTCGACTTGCCACTCGTACGTGCCATCATCCAGTACGACCTACCCACTGAGGGCGGAGCGACCGAGTACGTGCACCGAGTTGGACGTACTGCACGTGCAGGGAAAGGAGGAGAGGCGTGGAGTATAGTCGCACCGGGTGAATCCGAGTGGGTAAAGTGGGTGGAAGGGAAGATGCGAGGGAGTCTGGTCAACAAACCAGACGAAGACCACAAGGCAAACGTATCGCTCGAGGGAACGAGCGTCGAAAGCGTAATGGCAAAGGGTTTCGGAGGCAAGGGTTCCGAGTACGAAACCCGTGCGACCGACGTACAGCTCACGTTTGAGCGGTGGGTGTTACGAAGAAAAGAGGTGCGTATCCGTTTTTCCTCGTTATATTCTCTCGCTCACGCGAACTATCTAGCACTCGGAACTCGCACGAAGAGCCTTTCTCTCACATATGAGGGCCTATTCCACGCATCCGACAGACGAAAAACATATGTTCCATGTCCGCAATCTGCACATTGGGCATCTGGCAAAAGCTTTTGCGCTTCGAGAAGCACCAAAAACCATCACCGTCGGCGGCAAGAAAAGCAACCACTCCAAGACCGCCAAATCCAAGCCCAAGCCTCCCAAATCCGTTCGCACAGCCAGCGGTCAGAAACCACACAACATGGACGTGTCTGAGCGTACGGGCGACGCGGAGAGACGAATGACCGAGGTCGTTCGTGCTCAGGGACGAATGTCGAAGCAGGGAGGGAAAATGATACGTAGCGGGACGGACGAGTTTCAGATCGCATCTAGCGCTTCGCTGCAGAAGCTCATACATGGTCATCGACCATAATCTAATTTGTCCGCTTCAGGAGAGGCTCGACCTTTTTCCTGCGCCGTGCCCAAGTCCTCTTAGGCGGCGTTGGCACTCGAGTTGGCTGTTTACCGCACTCGGCCCCGATAGCACCCTGTACACAGCATTCAGTTGTAACCCTTGGTTCAAATCTGATGAACAAAAGTTTCGGTTGAGAACAGTCCTTTGAGAAAGCTGAGTCGGGTCCACGGTTCAGAGCAGATTTCAAACTTCAAAGGAAGCGAGCGCTGCCGACTCGGAATCATTCCCCACTTCGCAAGTGGCCCATCAGCTTCTCGGGTCAACAATTCTATACAACATTACAGCATCGCATCGGCACTCTCGCGTCATGTTACCTGTTCTCACTGCGAGTCAGTAGGTCTTCATCACAGAACTAGGTCCCCCTTGCTTCTTTCGCGCATGTAAGTAACCAGTATATGTTATGTATGTAGGTGGTTCGTGGTCGTGCGAGCGTATATGCTACTACAGACAGGCTCCAATTAGCTCACATGACGTAAGTAGAGTCGACGTAAAAGTATTCGAGGTTGATTACCATTATTGGAAACTGGTCGGGTAAAGAGGCAACTCCTTAACCCGACACGCTGCCTACTAGCACTCGCTCGAGGATGACTTCGCTGAACTATGTCGAGCCCCCGAACAGTAATCTGGTGGGGTTCTGTTGTTACAACCTCCGTTCATGTACTGATTCTCATCTAGATTTGTTGTATCTGCCAGTAAGTGCAACGTGTAATGACGGAGTCGCTCAATCTCAGATTCGCCCCGACGTACCCCAGCGCTCCGTTCACGAACCCAACAACCACCAGGTCATGCATGCATACCTTCTGTCACGACTGCGTCGTGGAAGCAGTCAGACATTCACCGCATTGTCCGATTGATCGCTCTGCTCTTTCGATGGAAGATTTGGCACCGGCGAATCCCATCGTGAAACACGTCCGTCTTGCGTTCTTCTTTTCATAGCTTTGCCCTCTTTTGACTGGTCGCGTGTCTAGCTCGTGGACGAACTCGCTGTAGAGTGTCCTCTGCGGACTGCCGGGTGTCCGCATATATGTCAACGGCAGCTGTTAGAAGGTCACATGAAGGACGCATGCCAATACGCCACGGTACCGTGCTGTGAAGAGGGCTGTAATCTGATGATCCTGAGAAAGGATCGCGGGAAGCATGCAGACGTTTGTGTCCATCGGTCAACTGAATGCGACGGATGTGGTACCTCCATCAAGTATTCCGACTTAACCGTGGGTCGCACTGCCTTTTGTTTCCAAGTGGGTCGCTTGAGCGTTTTTTTTTTTTTGGGAAAGTCAGGTTCATTATTTGGAATGTTCCTCGAAAACCGCAACCTGCTCCTTTTGCGCGGCCGAATTCCTGCGAGTGAAGCTGCAGGATCATGTTGCTACGTGTTCGGAAGTTGTCGTTCCTTGCCCACATGCTGATGATGGCTGTTCCTGGACCGGTCCACGTCACGAGCTATCAGAGCTTCACATCTCTTCATGTTCGTATGAATCGATAAAGGGCTTCTTCGCCATACACGGCGCCCGGGCCTCAACCCTCTCCGCGGAGAACACTGCCCTCAAGCAGAGGGTTCTAGCCCTGGAGGGGGTCGTGCACCTCATGCAACGTGAGATGCAGTCTTTCAAAACCATTCTAGGCCCCTGGTATCATTCCGAGGTGCAGAGAACAAACCGTGCAGACGTTCGACACGTTCACGTTCCTGATGACAGCAATCTCCAAGGTTTCTCCGGACCCTCGCTTTCCAGGACTGCTACCCAGCGTACACAGGTACTCACACCTCCTGACCCATTTGATACCATCGATGCAGAGCATGACGCTGCCACTTCGTTTTTTCTCCCTCCTGAAACCCTCTTCGATGGCCGAATTCATACGCATTCTCGCACGTCAGGTGGCCTGCTCGACATCCAGTCACACCCTGGGCAGCGTTCGTTGCCTCTCACGCCTGTTGCACCCCTGAACCTGAGCACGTCCCTCGAGGGGTCCCTCGTTGGCCTGCGAGACTCTGTAACCGCGGTAGCTGCATCCGTTGATTCCCTAGCACGACGTAATGATATCGCACTCACTAACGAGAACATGCGTATCAATGAAGAACTCGGTTCACTAAAATATGCGGTGCACGGCATTCGCCTTCAGGTATGTCTCCGCTCCTATGAATATTTTTAGAATACATCCTTCATCGTCGATAAACCGGGTTCTTCGTCTTTCATTTACGTTTTCATGGTACACTCGCTTATCTCGGTCTTATCTCGACCGCCCTGAACAGTTACACCGTCTCATGATGGACAGGAACGCTCAAGTCACTGGACGCCTAGGTGGAGCCGCTTCAGCCACGACCGTACCTGTCCCCCTACCTGTGCCCGCACCTCCCGGTCAGCCGGTCTTCCACCATCCAATCATGACACCGCCATTTCCTCCACCCCCTGGGACAAAGCTCTAATCCTCGGGATGAGATGTCCAGCGTGTGTGGTCAACGTCGCCCTGTTATACCGTCACGTACATAATGATGAAGACGACAAACGGCCGTACATACCACATAGGATTCAGATCGCGGGAAGCCTTGCCGTCCGGTGACCATTCAATTGCCCATCCGTCATGCGGTTCGCTAGGTTGGGCATCCTTTTCCAAACGCAGCTCCAAACTTCAAGGTTCCCCAACAAGTCCATCACCGCGAGACAGACTTGCTTTCGGTTTTTTTCTCATGTCACTCTTTTTTGGGGGAGGAATTCAGAACATTCAAGTTAGAGCGCTTTTTTCACGTATTTACAAACCTGATTCGTCAGTTGGGGATCTCAATTCAATCGTTTTGCTTAGTATTCGGCCGACCCTGGTCTGGAGGTCTTTCCTCTCTCTCCCCAATTTTGATGGCGTGTTACTTTCAAACCTCACCCCGAACAGTATTCACAAGCCTGCCAAACATTTTGAAAAGCATCGAGTAACTCCGAGTCCCCATCATAGGAGCGTACGGCTGTTATTGTCCGATTCCATCGCCAAACCGATTTCATCTCATTTTTGCTCGGTGAACCTTTTTCTTTTTCAACAGCGCCGCGTCGTATCGCAACGCCCGACTCTGACGACGCATTGATCATGCTGAGTCGGATAACAATCCGGCGCGAGTATGCAATATGCAAAGAAACCGAGAAACACCGCGAACGTTCCTATGGCATGCGATCCGTACCTTGCCAAGAAGACCTTGACTCCTGAGTCCGTCAATACCATATACGGCCACTGAGTCGGATCACGACGGCGCATTGCGGCCGCCATCATACATGCGTCATGGCGACAGCCCTTTGACTGCAAGTCGTGGGCGCGGATCTGATTTTGATGCTCAGAATTCAGACGCTCGCGGGATCTCCGATTTTGGGGGACGTGACCGGTTCGTTCGGAGTTTTCCTCCAAAAAACCTTTTTCGACTGCGCGTACGCCGTTTTTTTCTTTTTTTTTTTTTGGCGGACACTTGAATTTCAAACGGTCGTACGCCGGCCCGTCTGAGACTGCAGATTCATTGTACCTCGATCGTTTGCGCCCGCCGCCATAGTATGATCCGGTCGATACGCATTTCAAAGTTGACCTTTTTCAACAGGGGCGACGCGGCATCATCCAATCATGATGAGGGGAGCGGAGCGGGGGTCAGGGCCTCGGTCTATGAATTAGAAAAAAAAAAAAAATTCAAGGTGACATACGTGCGATCATGCGCCCGCCGCCCACCCATCGCCCCTGACCCTTTGTCCTGTCATGCCTACGCGAGCCATTCGGTTCCGTCGTCGGCGCTTATTGTCTCACCCCATCCACGCTAGAACGAAAAAGGATCAAATTCCATCCGCACGGCGGAAATACCGGGTGCATTATGCTAGGTACATTAGAAAAGACGAATAACTTTTGGAAGAGTAAGTAGACTGGCGAGACGAGAAACGAGATAACGAGCGAAGAGTCCACGGGTGGGAGATCGAAGATCGGACGTGGATGGAATAGAATATGGCGAAAAGATTGCGCGATCGTGAGGGGTGAGATGATGATAAAGAAAGAAACGAGTGTGTTGACAGACCATGGTTGACGAGGGAAGAAAAATATGACGAATAAACAGAGACGATGATGGAGATATGATGGGGGCAGATGAAAAGGAATGTGGTCAGCGAGAGAGGTCCGATAGCGCAGAATAGCGAGTCTCAAAATTGATAGACAAGCAAATGTAGCAAGGAGCTCAAGCGGGATTAAAGAAGAGGTTAAACGATAACAAGGGTACGTCCAACGGACGGTGTGATAAACCATTTTTATCATGGATGGAAGGATGGTACAAAGAGGATATAAACGCCAATGAAAAGAGAACTTTTGACCAAGAGGAACACAACAAGAAATGAGATCTCGGAGCATGATAATAAAAAAAGAGATGAGCGCCACCAGGCAATTCGCCCGGAGGAATGTGTTGTAGAGTCGCAATAAATAACTGAAACGCGAGCAATGCCTGACCTGACCAGATGATTGGATGTTTTTTCTACCAACCTCCCCAAGCAGCTCAAGTAAAGGATGCAAATGGCTCTTGCCCATGAGCGGCAGTGTACGTGTACTCGCTCGTAGCGGGCACATATCTCGACATGTTGGTGTGTGGCATGCCCATAGTCGGTGCTCCTTGGAAGGTCGATTCGGACGAGTACTGCAACTGGTTTGACTGTTGTTGCCGGTACGTGGAATCTGGCTGCGCAGGACCGGACACAGGTACGAAAGGCGGTTCTCCGGAAGATGCAAAGTCAGCTTGGGCTGTGAAACTGCCGTCATTCGGGTAATGCTGCGCCGGCTGAACAGAGGATGCCCGAGCCTCAGAGGGAGACGTGGGGTAAGAACCTTGTGGCTCGAGATGGTTCTGGACGTAGATATGCGGAAGGGGTTCTTGGGCCTGTATGCTTCCGCGGCGCGTTGCTGCGATCTCATCATTTTCCGGGACCTGCGAGAGCTTCGGTGGATGAGGAATCAATACAAAGGCGCAGGTGACAAATCGCTTACAGGGCCAAAGTCGTAGATACCTTCGCTCCGCAGTGCAGACGGCGAAGACTCTTTGATCTGTCGAATGAGCGGGCTCGTTCCCGGCGACGCCGTAGAGGCTGGGGAAACGTATCCTCCAAGCATCTCGGACGAATGTTCTGGCCGCCCGAGTTTGTCTTGGTAAGCGAGAGCGGCAGCATTCAGGTGTGCCTCGTTGAGAGAACCCTGACTTGAGCGACCTGTCATGTTAAGCCCCGATAAGCGCATCTCAAGATAACTCCCGGACGCACTGCGGCCGTTCGTACGTCAGATGTCACCGCTTGAAGGAACGCGTCCCAATACTCACCAAGACCCTCGCCTAGTAGATGGATCATACCCCATGTGATCGACCGCCACACAACTGCTCACATCGGAATACATCGCGCTTGACTCACTTCCGGATACACTTGCGACGGACCCAAATCTCGACAGACCGCTGTAGCTGCCCGAGTCTTCCGTATCCTGATCCGGTTCACGCGATCTCGGGAATGACCACCCTTGCAATTGGGAAATATCAGGGGACTGAAAGTGTCCCGGTGGTGACTCGACTTCCCCAGGAGTGGGTGATGCGTTGGGAGGCGACACTGATGAAGGGTCGCCAAATTGGAAGTCTGGGGTTGGAAGCGGGCCGGGAATTGGGGAGGAGACCGTGCGAGACGAGATGGCATATAGACGGTTGTCAGAGAACCTGCGCGCGGGAGGCTGCAGTGATTGGAGGGGACCACCTTCGGGGACAGGAGGGAAGGGAGTTCGCACAGGTGCAAAGACTTGCGGCTCTGACGCACGGTGAGAGAGGGCAGGTCGATATCCATGACCGTTGGTCCGCATAGGTCCAATGCCATGTGGACGCGTTAGGGCCTGTGTGAAGCCAGTAGGTGAAAGTGGAGACTTGGGCAGATACAACGCTTCGTTTTTTTCCTTGGCGATCCGGGCGAACGGATGATGCATCAGCCGGAAGAATCCAACGTCCATGGATTTACGTCGGTCAGGATAATGAATTGGGGGTGGTGTCAAATTTGGCCCCGCGAGCGGCTGCGAGGGCATGACCGGCAAGGAACCGCGTCGCGTGCTGTACAGGTCAGGGTCCTGACCGCTTGGGTCGAGCGGTCGGAGGTGAGGTGGGATATCAACAGGCGTGCCTGAGAAGTCCGGCCACGTTGATCCAAGCATGGGTGGGGGTGAGCAAGAGATCTTGACCACGGGGCTAGCAGGTGGCTCTACAGGGGGTAGACCCGACGAGATGTCATGTTCCGTATGACGTCTTGCCTTCTCTGTGGCGGTAGACGAGTTGGAAGAGTCGTTGGGGGAGGTGTCTCTAGGTGGCGGAGACTTTTTCGTCGATGGAGAATCAGGTGTGTCTTGGTCTGCGGAAACGCGTTTACGCAGAGCCTTTTCCTTGGCACGTCTGGAAGTGGGACGTCAGAGAAAAGCGGGAGCGGGAGAATGAAAGGCACCTGTTCTGGAACCAAACCTGAAGGGGGCGCGACGCAGAGGGTGAGCACGCGTCGTCTGGGAACCGGGGGAGGGAGCGTACCTGGACGGCGCGCGGGGACATCTCGAGCTCCGCCGCGAGTTTTTTGCGGAGGACGGCATTGGGCTTGGTGTCTTTGCGGAAGACGTCTTCGAGGACCTTGAGCTGGTGTCGTGATGTTCTCTTGCGGTGTTTTACTTCATTGGGGATGTAAGGGAAGAAAGTCCTGAAATCGACAGACGTGGGGTCGACTCCGGGGGGCATCAAGGAAGGAATGCAAGTACTGGGATACCTTGGCTGGGGGAGGACATTTGGGTCCATCTGGTCGTTGTGGAAGGAGGGGAGGGGGTGGAGGGGGAACAAGGAGTGGGAGGAGTGAGACGGAAAGGAGGGAGGAGGGGCCGGCTTGGCAGACAGGGCAGGGTCCGTCTTATACATTGGTCCGTAAGATCAACCGTTAGCCTAGTCCATTCACACAGACGTCCGATGTGAACCCTGAGCTGAGCTTCACGCGAGCGCCTCACAGCAGCTGGGGACTCGGCGAATTTTTTATGCTGACTCGAGTGGCAGTGAGATCCAGCATTTTATTATTCGATCGAGGATGCCCCCTCGACAGCCCACTCGAGGCTGATCGTCCCGTTGCGTGGCCAGCGATCAACGTGGACCATATACAGCTCCGAGCCTTCTGCAGTGCCAATTCATCCATGGGCCGAGCCTTCATCACCACCGCGACCAACACGCGCTCAACAACGTTCCCGTGGATCTCCTTACGAGATAGCCTTGGACTCCAAGAAAAAATATATTAAATATTCTACGCGTGTCCATGATCCTCTGAGCCCCACGTCCTGGGTTTCTCCTTTCTTTCTCTCCTCGGAATTACCCCAGCCCTGAGGGACACGTGCAGCGAGCCCATGTACTCCTCCTTATCGTGTCCATCATCGACATCGTCAGCGATTCCGACCTCAGAGGCTCAGCAGTGAAGCGGCGCGCTAATCCATCCGGCGATGTAGATTCCACATCGAAACACCCCCTTCGGCACGATGGTCGTTGCTCGTTCTATCGTCCCATCGGGCCTCGTGACCCCCCCTTCGGGCCAACTTCGTCCGAGATGGTTCAGTCTCGCTCCCCAGCCCATCCAGCTCCCGGGCCCCCATCTCCGACCCTGCCCATCAGATCTCAGCAGCTTCTCGCATCGCACGGCGACACACGGCCTGGGTGGGGGTGCTTCCGAATCGGCGTATCCCGTTCTCTTCTTGCTTCGCCTCGCCTTTTTCCATCACGCGTCATGTCACCCCGGCGACACAAACGGACGCCATGCCCTCCACAATTCGAGACGCGGGCTCTGGCCCTGGCCCCGGTCTTTTCCGACATCGCCGATAACATGGCGTTATCGGAGCCCATGTTCAACGTTCGTCCCGGTCCGACTCCCCTCGATCGCTCGTCATCCACATCCAATGACCAACGGGCCATCCATCCACGGAGAATCCACCCCCCTCCGCTCCCAATTCCCGCGGGGACGGCCTTTTCGCCTGTCATTCGACTCGTTCTCGCTCTATCATAGCACCCTTCTTTCCCCATCTATTTAGACATCATTTCCATTTCGGTGCCTTTGCGTCCACTTTCCTCCCTTTTCTGGTTAGTTGCATCACCTTGGCGCTACGCTCATGCCATTCCCGTCCATCATTCCTTGATTTCTCGAGGCGATGGCTCTCTCAACGCACGCATTCTCTTGTTGATCGCTGCGTCACGTCAACACTTTGACGCATTCCGACAGCGTGGCGTCACCGCAGCGTCAACATACGCCACAAACCAAGCAAATGGGAGAGTAGCATATTCATGCATAAAAGGCGAGGATGACGAGGCATAATAGCAACTTTGCTAATAATAATCGCGATCGTGATGTACGAAGCCCATAATGATGATGTATGAAACACAAAACCTTGGTACCACAAGAAAATCAGAGACAGGTGTGCAAGGAAAAAAATGCAATGAGACAATTAATGAAAAGAGAAAACCGGTGTGCATGGCAGTCTCCTCGGAGAGATATTCAATAGAAATGCAAGTCATGTGCAGTACGTACTGTGCGGATAGTTTACGATAAGGGTGTGGATGACGGGTCATAGATGCCAATGAAGTTGATGAACGGTGCGCGTAATGTGGTGTGAGGTATGAAAAAGGTGACCAGGCGGATCATAAGCAAAAAGATATCGTTCCTAGAATATAATGTTATAGTAGCCAACAATGTCCCAAGAACATACAGTCGCAGAAAGAAAACAATGAGTCTTTCCTTCCGCAGTATCCAAGACCGAGGATTGCTTCCTTTTATGTTTTAATGTTCTAGCGTGATAAAGGGGGCCCTGTCATGGTGAGAATCGCGAAGCGCTGGGGGGGAAAGACGACCCCGATGTCATGGACTAAGATCCATCATGACGTCGTCGTCGTAATGCGGGACGGCGGTCCGACGACCGAGGATTTCTTCCAAGAAGGTACCGGGGACGCTAGCCAATGGCGATGCTGCGAACAGAGAAGAACCCGTCGTCGCGGCCTCTGAATACATTCGCTCCATCGCCAATCGTACTCTGCGGATGACACGGTGGGAATGCACCGTCTGGATATCGACGCGCTCGGCTGGGTCGGTCCTCATCATGCTCTTTATTAGGTCGAACAGTTCCGGGCTACCGCCAAGATCTACTTGGCTGAAATCTTCTTGTCTCAGGCGATGCCAGCCATCTCCCCTACAAAAGGCGACGTTAGCTCACCAGAACACTTACCGAGTTGGGGTTATGGAACGATTTTACTCACTGGTCAGGCACGACAATGTTTGCTGCCGTTTCGAGCATCGTCATGCCGAGACTAAGGGATAAAGATATAGCGAATGAAGGACAGCTGACGTCTGGGTAAACATACCTGAAGATGTCGGCAGCCCTGCCATACGTCCCTTGCAGAACTTCCCGGGCCAAGTACACTTTATCACCTTCGCGTTCGAACCCTCCTAGTGGGACACCCAATGGGCTTCCACCACTAGCTCGGGGCCACAACGATGCCATTCCAAAATCACCAATCTTGAAGCGACCTTCTTGGGTCAAGAATATATTTGCTGGCTTGAGATCCAGATGGATGACACCCGACTCGTGAATGAACCGAAGACCCTGCAAAAAACAAAATGAGTAACACGGCAGGGCCTGAACTATATTTGGCAGTTCGGCATGCCCACTCACATTGCTCAAGTCCGCAAACACCTTCCAAACCCTGGCTTCGTCCAGTCGTGGAAATGCTTTACCGTACTCCCACAGGAAGCGCGCAAAGTTTCCCAGCTCACAGAGCTCGGTTTGAATGAACAGCGTCTCGTCCTCCTCCCAGCTATCGATGTATGCGAGGACATTGGGATGAGGGCCACCTTCGGCGGCCGTAGCCCGGGAGAGGTGTTGCAAGATATCAACTTCTTCGCGCAGACGCAAACTACTAGGGTATGAATAAATCACGTAGACAGAAATAAGTACTCATACCGGTGTCGGGGTCCTTCGAACGGCTTTGACCGTTTGACGGCCGATACACTGTTTGAAGGTCCATTCTTGGATCGAACCTTGAGGACTTTACCAAATTCGCCGCTACCGATTCGATCAATCTCCACAAACTCCTTGTCAAAGCGACCCAGCTTGTCGTTCACCACGGGTGCAGCATGTTGATGGAGGGGTGACACAGGAAGCCGTTGTGACGTCGTGCCAGGCACTTGACGCCTTGCGAGCGTTGGTGAATTCAATGTGATCACAGAACTATTTGATGAGGATCGGGAACCAGATTCCTCCGATGGTATGCGTAATTGATTCGTCCCAGTAGGGGATATATGCGTCGGAACGCGCGGAAGAATGGGCCAACCTGAATCATGTGGGTCAGAATCCAGTTGGTACATCTGATTAGAGCTTGATGAAGATTACCTTTGCTATGCCGCGTTGGAGTTGCAAGGGAGGTCTCGCTTCCACTTGAGAAAGCTCCACTGCTACTTCGTCGCATCAGCCAACGTGTCCGCTCGACGGGCCCGGCGGGTCCACACGACACAGGGGGGCGTCCGAGTCCAAGACCTTCGTACTTGCTAGCTTCTTTCCTCGTACTTGGGCTGTTCTCCTCGTCTTCGTCCTCGTCGGATCCTTGCAGGTCCGATCCCTTCTTGACATCTAGCGGAGGAAACGCTGCGGGTAGACTCTTCCGGGGCCCGTTCTTCGTTTTACCGCCGGGCGCCGGTCCGAGATCCAACCCCCCAAAATTGAAGCCGACCTTGGCGGCCACGGCACTCTGCCAGGGTCTGTTTCCTCCGAGGTATGCGTTCTTGAGCTTCTTAACCGGTGTACCAGGTGGCTTCTTTGATTCCTCGGCAGAAGGTTTACCGCCGGCTGCAAGCGTCCGAAGGATGAATGCGTCCACGTCCACTCCGTCGTTCGTTCTGAAGTCGTCGTCTGAACCACTCACAATAAATGTTGGCGGCCAGCCAGAATCAGGCATGATGCCCGGTGTGATCAGATCATCCCCGATATCTGAATTCAAAGAAGACGCAGATGTCGAAGTACGTGGCATAGCCGAGAGTGAAGTGCCTGCACTATGCGACATACCCTCGTCATCACTCAAGGCAACGCCTGAATCGCGAGGCTTATATTTCAATGG
The DNA here is from genome assembly GCA_038093415.1 of Xerocomellus chrysenteron. Lineage (NCBI taxonomy): Eukaryota > Fungi > Basidiomycota > Agaricomycetes > Boletales > Boletaceae > Xerocomellus > Xerocomellus chrysenteron. Next base: position 6,168 of record JBBPSD010000410.1, on the reverse strand, counting down.
AAGCATATTCTTGCCCTTCTTGGATCTGGGGGATGGTGTGCCCTTGGTCACGTTGAACACGAATGACGTCTCCAGAGGACCGCACGGCTCAAAGAACATGTCGTCTTCGTCGTCGTGGCCGACATGAGGTAACGAAACAGGGGATGAATCCGGGGATGGTATATTGAGCGCAGAACGCCATGGAAACGTAGCAATTGTTTCACCGCCAGATCCTGCGTAACTGTGTCTGTTGGATACCAATGTATGCGCATTCACGCGGGGTTTCGATGACGCGGTAGCATTTGATGCTGTACGCGAACGGGACTTGGTCGTAGTTTGAGGGATGGATGGTCCAAAGAAGAGAGAAGCGGAACTGGTGCTTGCGAGACGCGTCATAGGTGCGCGAGGTGCAGTGTTGGATGCGTTCGTCTGCAAGAAGGGATGTGGTCCACTACTGCCAGTAAGCCGTCTGCGCGGCATTGGAGAGTCGCTCGCTGACGGAGGTGGACCACTGTGAATAACAGCCGTCCGATTCCGACTAACTGACGGAAAGGCGACTGGTGGAGAAGTTGATGGACGTTCATGCTTGGGACTTGGCTAATCCCAAAACATTTTAGTGCGGACGGACGTTTGATAAAAGAGCGACACATACATGAGATGAAGCAGAGGGTGATGGTGTCTGAATTACGCTCCCGAGGAGCTCGAGAGACACGGGTCTCGAGCGGGCCCGTCTCTTCAGAATGTGCCCCCCGGGCGATATTGACTCGGTCACCTCGTCGAGGGTGCTTCCCTTCTGTGGGACAGCTTTGATGGTTAGTGGCTTGCGGGGACTGCGCAACTGATTCCTCGAGCGACGCGACAGCAGAGGGAGCTTGCTCGACAAAGGTTTCTTTGTTGCCACGTCATTGCGTTCCTCCACCTCGCACGCCAAGTCATCGTCCTCTATAACACCCCAGTCCTCATCCGAGTTTTCCATATCGCGAATGCGTAGTCGCTTCAGCGTTTCAGCTTGCCCCTTTAGGTAGTCCTCCGTTTCAGCCTTTGATTGTGGTGTGCGAATACCGAAGCGGAGCGCAGGGAGAGGGGCGAGGCGATGGAATGCGACTCCAGAAGCAGGATCTGCATTTGCGGCAGAGATGGACAGAGGGGTGGAAGCAGACTGCTGTAGTGGGGTCGAGAAGCCTGCTGATGATTTGCGTTTCGTGCCCACGCCAGTCCAAGGGGCTGCTGGGGTCGATTGGACTTGAGACTGGGCGTTGAGCTGCTTAGACTTGAGCACGGATCGAAGTTGCTCTTTCACGGGCGTGCGGAGAGGCTGTGAAGATGGGGGAGGCAAAAATGGGGAAGTGGCTGCGGAGGAGGGAGAAAGAAAGATGCTGCCCTCGTCGTCGTCGATTGGTACAGGATGTTTATGTACGCGGTGGGGATATAGGCGGTGCACTGGGGGAGGAGATTTGAAGGGAGATTGGAGGAAGATGTCGTCCTGCTCTGGGTCGTGCACGGGTGGTGAGAAGGCCCTTTGTCTGAGTGGGGACGGAGTCAACATGGGTGAGTCGTAGGAGGAATCAGCAGAGAAGCGAGGCGGGGTTGAGCAGTGGGCTGCGCGGCAGCTGGGCATGCTGCGGCCGCGTGAGGATGCAGATACAGATATGTGCTGTGGTGGGGGGGTAGACAGGATGGCTGTGGACATTGACGCACTGTGGAATAACTTATCGTCGTCGTCGTGGTCGTCGTCCAAGGGGGACAAAATTAAAGGGAGGGTGGGATGGACACTTGTGCCGTCGCGTGTTTAAGGGCGAAACAGGTCAGACGCGTGGGACCTGACTCAACAACATCACGTGATCGCGAATTTGACTCCGTTCATGTCCCCGTCAACGTTACACGAGGCTACCTCCGCCGCCGTCTGTCATATTCTCGTTGTTACACCGACCCTGCTGCCATTTTTCGACCTGTTGTAAGCAATCTGGCAATGAAGCAACATTATTCTCTCTCTCTTACGTTGCGCGGTCTTCGCGGACGGTAATTACAGTACTACCCCCGTCGTTGCCACCGCTCCTTGCCAACCTCGAGAAACAGCGGTTGCCCCCGCACCGATACAATGGGTTCTGCCACCAAAATGCCACCATTGTTTTGTTCCTGCCCTTTGTTCCACTAACTAGTCACTCCTCCATTGTTCTTGCCACTCCTTTGTTGTACCCCGCAGGCAGGCAGGCTGTACGTACACCATTAATTGCTGTACCCCGGAGTGTTTCAGCCCTTAAAAAAAGCTGACCATGCCGTAACCGAATTCCGGACAATTTGGGATCGTGCCATTTCTTCGTCCGCTGATGCCAGCTACGCTCGAGACAACATATGGTAGGATATACAGTTGCTAACTCATACTAAAGCTTTCTAATTTCGCGTCCTAATAGTGACCCGTATTGCATCCTGGGCGAACGCGATCTGAGATCAGTGATTGTGTTGTTCATCTAAGTGTCTTGTTTTTATCTGCTTTGTTGCGACACGTATCTTTCTCTGTCAACCAACTATGTCTTTCTGTATCATGACGTGGCAAGTACGTCGGAGTCAATTTTCCACGCGAAGTGATCGGGTCGTAGTATTAAATCACGTTCGTGTCGCAATATTGACTCATGTCACAATCTACACTTGACACGAAGCAAGATTGGCCTACTTTTTAATTTCGACTGCTAGGAAAGGTTGGACATGTCGTTCAAATGTCGTTGCGGAAGGTGTGTGTACATAGTTTCAAGTGTTAGCCATAGACGATAGGTTGATGTGTAGGAAGCCTACTAGTAGCAACTGACTAATCTAACTCTACATGACGGCAATCTGAGGATTCCCGGTCCGCAGTGACTTACTCGGCACCACCACAAGCTTGACCTAAAAACATATCACTAGACATGGAAATATCGTGAGCACACTTCCTAAGGACCTGTTCGTCCAACACTCCAAATTCAACACATATCGGCATCAGTTCTATCCTTCAGGGAGGGTATCAACACCCTCTCTCCCGCTCATGGCAAGACCGCCGTCAACTCACAAAATCCATGTTCATGTACCCGATATTTATCACAGACGACCCGGATGCCAGCGTCGTCATCCCGACCCTTCCCGGCCAGCGCCGATGGGGCGTCAACCAACTCGAGGGTTTCCTAGGACCGCTCGTCCAGAAAGGTCTACGCAGCGTCATCCTCTTCGGCGTCCCCCTCAAGTGTCACAAAGTGCGCGCTCCATCCATAGCCCGGCCGTTGCGAACGCTGACACATGCCAGGACGAATGTGGAATGCCAGCGGATGACCCCGACGGCCCTGTCATTCAGGCCATCCAAAAGATTAGATCTCTCTTCCCCGAGCTCTACATTGCCTGTGACGTGTGTCTCTGCGAGTACACGTCACACGGTCACTGTGGAATCCTCCACCCCGACGGTAAGGTTCACACCGAACCCTCCGTCGTCCGTCTCGCCCAAGTGGCTCTCAACTACGCGCGCGCTGGCGCGCACTGCGTCGCGCCGAGCGATATGATGGACGGGCGCATTCAAGCGATCAAGCGAACCCTTATCGACGCCGGTTTCGGCAACCGATGCACCCTCATGAGCTATTCCGCCAAGTTCGCGAGTGGGTTGTACGGCCCGTTCAGGTGAGGACCTGCGCATACATCGAACTTCCAGTTCTCAGCGCGTCGTACGTTCGCCCAGAGACGCTGCTGGAAGTGCCCCGTCATTTGGGGATCGCAAGTGCTATCAGCTCCCGCCTTCTGCCAAGGGCCTGGCGAGGCGTGCCATTGTGGGCGCCATTTCTACCGCTCGGTGTCTCATTGTTGATTGTTGGGTAGCAACGTGATGTGGCCGAAGGTGCCGACATTATCATGGTCAAGCCCGCGCTTCCCTATCTGGACATCATCGCCGACGCAGCGCAGCTCGCGGCGGATCACCCGATCGCGTGTTACCAAGTCAGCGGGGAATTTGCCATGGTTCATGCGGGTGCAAAGGCTGGTGTGTATGACCTCAAAGCCATGGCGTTTGAGACCACAGAAAGCATGGTTAGAGCTGGTGGGTGTAGTCGCCGCGCGTTGACACCGGTTTACTGATGGTCGTTGCAGGCGCTACGCTCATCCTATCCTACTTTACCCCCGAATTTTTAGACTGGTTACCAGCATAGATCTGTGATACCAGAAGGGATGTAATTTAGATGTTGAATAAACCAGAGAAAATAGGAGATCTTGATAAGATAACTACGTGGCTCCGATACACGACTCTACCGAAGAAAACAAACCGCCACGGTTGGTTCGCACTACCATGGCGAGCACCAGCGGGCCCCTGTCTGCCTACTCCTCCGACACCTGCATGTTCTGTCACCGATCCCTTCGTATCACGACAGGCGCCGACACCGATTCAGAATCTCAACACCCACTTGAAGAAGCAACGACCGTCATCGATGACGTCGAATTGTATTGCGGCACACCTGGATCGGGTCCGGGCGGACACCACGCTCACTGGACATGCCTGATCGACCATGCCATGCAAGCGCGTACCCGCGGCGTCGTCACAGTCCCGGACCCGATGCCGGGTGGTGCATCCGCATCCGTGTCCACGTCCACGCTCGCAACGTGCGTGGTGTGTGGGCAAAACGTCCTCGGTCCGGACGGACGGTTCGTCGTCGACGTTCGGAACGAAGGTGGTGAGACAAAGGGGTTCGATTTCGGCGAGATCATCGTGCGTAGCTGGCATCTCTCTTTCCCTTTCATTTCCCCCTCGAGTGCTCGTGGACGCGGAAAGGTGCTGATTCGAATCGGACATACATTGCAATACCATCGCCATGGCCATCGTATGTTGTTGACATGGACCCAAACTTGAACGTCCAACGTTCGAACTCGGTGCACACCCCCGACGGTGGTTGGGATCATCTCGCCTACCACACCACCTTCCTCTGAACAGGAAGAAGAACTATTCATAGACTCCCATCCAAGTCAAGTACACAACCGCGCCTTTCACGACCTCGTCGCAGAAGGCGACTACGCAGGCGCGATCGAACTCGTCGCAGAGCACGACGTCGACGTCAACTGTACGTATGGAAACGACGGTTTGACGGCGCTGCAAAAGGCCATGTTTAGCGGGGACACGAGCGGGGTCGAGTTTTTGAGGAGTTTGGGAGCAACGGCGTAAAGGGTTGCATGGGGTGCAAAAAACAATTAGGTTTGCTTGGGATGAGGGACCCGGATTGTTCAAGGTCGAATTACGCCCAGTGTGCTTGTCATACGGTAGTTGGAGATGAGGAGAGCCAGGCCTGTACGCATGGAGAATCAATTTCACTCACACGTTGCAGTCGTAGGTAAGCGTCAATATCCTTCTCAGACAAAGCACCACTCGAGAGCTAGCGCTGGGCCAGTTCCCACTCGCTCTTCGACGCGAATACTAGTCGTGGCAGGACTCGTGGTCGCGGGCAAGCGACATCATCCAGTACTGCTGGTGACAACCCACCAGGACCTGACAATATAATGCAGGATTCACTGTAGTCCTATTGGGATCTGGCTCGCTGGCTCTCGAGTGGTGCTTTGTCTGAGAAGGATATTGACGCTTACCTACGACTGCAACGTGTGAGTGAAATTGATTCTCCATGCGTACAATACTAATTATTATATCTAGAACCAAGATTGTCATTCCGAGGCTAACGATGGCGACGGTGGGTCTCGTGGCTATTTGGTTGTTTGCGCTTGGGACCACGAGCGTGTATTTCCATACGCCGTTGGAGAAGCTGACGGGGTACCGTGAGTAGCATGTTGCGTTGCGTGTCGTGTGTTGCTGACCTGTTTTCGCAGTGCTGGGACTGGCAGGGTACAGTTTAACGTCGTTGCTCTGACGTATGGTGGTAGGACCATAAGGCATGCCATGCACTTAGACCTGTGTATGCTCGCCGATGTAGTTTTCCATTGACTCACGCGCTGCGTTATAGAACCGAGTACATAAATCCTATCCCGTACAGAGTATTTCACAATCTTCTTCTCCCCCAGCTCAACACTCAAACCTTTGTCAAAAACCCACTCTCTCTCCACGCCCCAACCCATTTCGCTACCAACCCCTCCCCCACCACCGGCGCCGCCCTCAACCACCGACTCGCCTCCATCGTCTTCTCCACACACAACCCCGCCCTCGTGCTCTCTTCCTCAGCACCATACTTGCTCTCGTAAAACGCC
>JBBPSD010000409.1:0-26218 GCA_038093415.1 Xerocomellus chrysenteron | reverse complement strand
CGAGGATGGACCATTCAAACTCCGACGCCGTCCCTCGCAGATCGAGCACTCGAAAACGACTTGAAAACGCGCCAAAACGAGGTAAGTCAAAGCTGAAAATGGTTTTCGGCGTTCCCCGCGCTCCCAAAACCAGTTCGAAAACAATCTTCAAAACGGCCTCAAAACGACATTGGTTTTCTACTCTGAATGTCCCTATTGTATTCGTTTTGTTCTTTTTTTTTTTCCTGTATGCAACAAGAACAAGTTTTTACGTGTTCTTTTGCAAGATTTGTTTATACATCGGGTGTTCAGTGGAGCACAATTTCATGGACATTACAGTGCTTGGGTGGATATTCAAATGAATACACATATCTGCCATACATTACTGGATACCAACGCGATGTCGCCTTCGCCACCACAGGCCATACTTCCTGCACACCGTGCTCCTCTCTCCCATTACCTTAGAACCAGCTCCGAAACACGCGAACCAACCCTTCTGCCGACGCATTCAGATTTGAGCTTTACAGTGGTACTACCACGTTGGCACTCTCTGTGGACGAAGCTTCCTCTGCAATACCTTGCTCACGGTGCTCACGGTCCGCCTCGATGACGTGCGGTACTTGATCTTCGCTACACCGCTCGTGCCAGAACGACTTTTGCACAGTGACCTTGATCCAATATCCCATGTCGAGCTCGTCGATGGACATACTCCCCCCCTCAATCCCATGATATCTCTAGTATTTTCAGCTGTCCGTAAGCGCCTACAGTGACGACGACCAAATGAATACGTACGAGAATGTCTTGGATCGCGTGCAGCGTGTCATTCAATGCGGCCACCGTTTCCCTTGTTTTGTGGGGGACGACGCAGAGCAAGGCGAGGTCTTGTGGTCCGTCGATGCCAAGGTCGATGCAAGAAAGGATACGGGCAACGAGGGCTTCGTCGTCTGTTCAAAAAAAAAGGGCCGCAAGTGAGTCCCTCCGCAACAAGTACACAGGAGACGAGTACTTACCAAACGGCCGTCCAGCTGTACTCGCGATCACGATCACAATTGGTCTGCGCTCCGTGGTCTTCGGGCTGGTGCGAACGATGGTCCCGGGCTGATCATTGACGAATAGTCGGGGGTCAATAATGTGCGCTGCTCTGTTTGCGAGGGACACGTTTCGAACGAACGCAAGGTCGCCCCAGCCTCGGAAGATCGACGCCCATCGCGCAGTGTCTAGCACGTCTATGCTCCGCGTCGCCTGCATACATGGTCCAGAATCAACTTCCTTCCAGATGGGCACGAGATGTATATATCCGTACGTACCTTTGAAAGCGCAAGGATTGACTCGGATGTCTCATCAAGCACCTCGTCGTTTCCACTGGATGGGGCATACTGATAATGGACGAGCACCGACCCCTCGTCTTCCAATGGACGCGCGGACGCCGCCGCCGCCTCGTGTTCGGTATCGGTACCCAGATTCATCCAGTGCTCCATCGAACGTGTGCGAATTAACAATGGTCTGCATCCAGTCATCAGCACAGCACATAACGGAAACGTGAACTGAGATGGATACGAACCGGCGGCTTAGGCATCTGTCAACCGCGCCACGCTCGGCGATATCGTACAGATCCACGCCAGTCCATTTACTGCTGGATTCTTTCACATAGTCGAGAGACGAGCTACGATGGTTGTCAACACCGTTCACGCTGGACACGATCACAAAAAGTCAGATCAAACCACTAACCTCGTAGCAGCAACCCTCGAGGTATCAACGATTTCCACATGGGACGTATCGACGACTTCAGTCGATTGCTTGGTAGCAGAATGGGTTTCAGACTCGACCAAAGATCTGTGACAAAGTATGCCATGAGTGAGCCGAAATAGGTCTTCGCGGTCAAGGATCGAGTGCAAACCTTGACACGAGTCGATTCGATGTTCCTTGTTCCCCTTGGGTCTCCGTGACTTGACCTTCTGCGTAAGTCGTCCGAGTCACCCCGGAAGTCGAGAAGCCAGGACTCAGCGTCGGGAGGTCCTTTGATGCGGTCGACGAAGGATTGGTAATACCTAGATCTCCGCTGAACAGCTGAGATTCATGCACTTCCGAGCCGACTGGAGACATGTCTGCGGATGAAGGATACCTAAATCATGATCAGGGGAACTTGAATTAGAGGAGGGTGTTAGTTTTGCGACAAACTTATTCTCGATGCCCGGAATGTTGGACGTCTGTCCTCCCCACGAATGTGACTCTTTCTCGTCGTGTGCCTCGGTCTGCGTCGAGGTCAGCTGCGTCACCGAGCTATCGAAGACGACTGTCGGTTTGGATTGCGGCGAAGTAGACAACGGGGATGAAGTGGTAGAGTTTTCCTTGGTCGAATCAGACACTGAGTCATTCTTGTCGTCATCTTCATCCTTTCCGATCAGCCCACCAGCGAGTTTATCCACGCGCACGCTAAGGAGAGACGATCAGCCATGAAATCACCGCTGCACACTACGCACACATACTTTTGCCAATGGGAGGTGCCGCTTTCACTGGACGATATTTCTTGTTGCACCTCGTGGCTTGAAGATACATCCACGTTGACATGTACAGAGGGTGCATCGGAGGAATATAATTGAGAATCGGAGGAGCCATTTGCAGTGGGGCGGGACCCATCTGCATTGCGCGAGTCTGTGGCACCTTGGGAGGATAATTCGCGTAGAGATTCGTTGCCAGTTGGTTTTGGTGTAGACAACCGGGGACGTTTTTCGTCGGACACTGAAATAGGACGGGAGCTGTCGCCACCTGAGGTCCGAATGCTCTCGGCAGCGCTCAGAGTTCCTACGTCTGTCAAAGATTGTGAGCTAGCCGGGTTTTTGCTTTCTGGAGCCCGGTCTTCTGTTATATCCGATGCAACCCAAGCCAATGCAGCCGTTGCCAATGTTTTCTCGAGCGCCGTTTTGATACCTTGGTCTCGGGAGGCCGATTCTGAATTTGTGACGTCGCCTGCCACCTCCGCTTGTTCAACCTTGCTTCGCAACGCCGTTTCGGTTAGCTTTTCAGCGTTCAAAATGGTTCGCTCTGAACGTGCTGACGACCTTTCGCTCGAAAGCGTCTCAGTCTCTTTGGCTTTGGAACCACGGAGGGTAGAGCGTCGAGTTGGGTCGCCGCCACCCAGCGTCCCTCCTTCCTGATCGCTGAAAGTCAGTAATCTTCCGTCAGTGATATATTCCAATGGAGGACGGTAAGATGACTCACGATGGTATGCTGCGGATGGTCCGTTTCTGCTCCCATTCAACTGCAGCAAGGTCCATATGCTCCTGTTTCTTGCGATCGTCGAGCTTCGATGAGACGTTAGACGTCTGTATTCCGGTGGCGGGGGCGGACACATTCGGATTCCTCGTTGTCTGAATGACGCCTGAACTGGTCTGAGCACCAGATGCTACAAGATCCGTTGTAACAATGACTCGAAAAGCGAAAACAAATACATACTTGACAAGTCAAGCTCGTTCCCCACAATCCCTTGGTGTTTACTCGTTCCCAATTGAGAGGCTTGTATCATGGCGGGGCTAAATCCAAGTTAATTGGGAACAATGGTTGCTCTTGTACCACGTACCTGGCGGCCAGATCAGATCGACTCCTTTCAATGTCAGTTGCATTGTACTCCGTCCTTGTCATCACGTTTGTCTTGGATACCGTGTGCTGCTCGTTACTTGGAGTGCCGACGCTTGCGACAGACGACTCATGAGACGATTGTAACTGTTGCTCCCCACTAACTACCGTATGCTCTGCTGGTTCCAAACGTCGAACCTTAGTCGAAAGTTCGTGATCAGTAGCCGATGCCGTGCAGGCGTCATATTCCTGTGATGAGAGTTCTTGCGACGTGACAATGGACACCTCTTTTTCGATGCGTTCGGTGAGCCGATCGGTCGTAGTTGTGCCGAGACGCTCATCACTACAGTTGAAGTTGGCCTATAGTGACATCTCAAACAGTGGTGGAGTAAACTCACGTGTTGTTTAAGGATACCCGCGTGTCGTGAGCATTGGGGGACGAAGGAATCGTGTCGACGTTGTTTTCTCCGGTGGGGGCAGCAATTGGCCGCTCAGGAGTCGAATCAATACTTTCGGTCCGAGTTCTCGACTCGACAGTAATCGACCCCAGAGTAAGAGTGCGTTGTGGCTTTTGTTGCACAACCGCATGCTCGTCCGATATGATAGTCTCAAACTCGATGTTGTTATCGCTCGGTGTCCGCCCCACGCAATCACTAGAAACCAACCTAATCGCTTCAGTAGAATGTCCCTAAATTCAGTGTACTCACGAGGACAGTGGCGTTATCGGCGGCTCGCAGGTGCCGGCTATCCTCGGTGTACCATGCAGATCCTTAGCAACACTGCTTCTACGGGATTCTGTAGCCAGAACATTATCGGGGGCGAGAATAGGGGAAACATTCTCCCGGACCCCCTCGCTATCGGCTTGCATTTCCATTGTGGTAAATCGTGTTGTCGTAGTGGCTTGCGACTCCGGGAATGTAGAGGACTGCTGCGGTGTGCAACGATGAATCGTATCCTCCATTTTGGACACTGGCATTTGATTCTGTGCCATGACGACAGACATACTGCGTGTCGTAGATGACTTCGTAGCATCGGCCACAGCGTTGCCTCCAGTAGCCATGCGCCCCTGGTATTCTTGGCGCCCAGATCGATCAGCATCTTTGAAGAAGTTCGTCGCCGACGTGGTGCGGACCTCGTAGTCGATTTGGTGCTGTGTAGTGTGAGGTTCAGACGTGCTACTAGCATATTCCCTTGAGTCCACTCCGGTATGCTGGTCGAAAACACGTTTTCTGTCAGTATTTGAAGCCAAACTGACTCCCTCGATCCTACAAATATGTTAGCTTGCACTCTCACATGACGTAGAGAAACTGACGGGATTTTCTGGTGCGTTCCGAGTACATCTGCAGGCTCCACAGGCACAGGAAGAGACTCGCCGACATCTCTGTCATTTCTAGGACATGTGGCTTGAAGGGCCCGGCGCCGCTCGAGAGTTGAAGTTCCCTCCCCGGATCGTCGTTGGAACTCGTCGTTTGCAACGTTGATGGTGCTCGATTTTTGGTCTCCTCGGTATTGCGCGTATCGCCTCAGGGACTGGGGGTCATCTCCTGGCAACGCGTCGCTTGCCTGTGTGGGCGAATATTCGTAATCGGAAACAGCATCTTGGTAGCTTGGTGGAGGTTCTTTGCGGTCGCTGGAGAACGAGTCAACATTGTCACTTCAGTAAGCCACGTGAGGTACAACATCACACTTACGGGATCCCGGTGTTTATCTGCCACTCGTAGTCACTGTTTGTCCCTGACGTAGTTTGCGTCCGCTCTTCCCGTGCTAGACTAGAAGATGCGGGCCCAGTAAGTTGACCACTCGAGGATTCTACACCGAGGACGGTATGCGAAGGCGGGAAGTGAACGCACCTGAGGGCACGCTCACTGCTCTCCACAACGAGATCCGCACGCATACCAACGGAAGTCTCTCCTCCTGTAGTTGGTGTGAGTGGAGAAGGTGACAGGGAGGACGCAGGGGAATATGCAACCCGTAGCTCAGGGTTAACGTCACCATGAGTTTGAGGTTCGCTTCTCTCGATTTGAACCATTGACGAGCTATGGAACAATCAGCAGAAAAGGTAGGGACATTAAGGACACAAACCTGTCTGTATGCACAGAGAGTGCCGACGCATGTTCTTCATTTATCAATGGATGGGGAGTCCTGATGCTCTTCGTTGGGTAGCTTTCTATGTCGCCTTTCACATCCCGCCTAGGACTGGCTTCTGATGCCACGCTGTCGTTGGATCGTTAGAATATTTTTGTTTCAAGCCAAATGGATATATGGGACAAAAAACTGACGTAGCGGATACCTGGGCCGTCCTTATCTGCTCGGTGCGCAAAGATGTCTGAGAGGACACGGGGACGTGTTGGTTGGACAACGTCGATTCCGATCTTGATTCCAGGGCAACATTGGATACCGCTTGCATTTGTGCACTTTTACATGGCTGCGGTGTGGGCTCATCAATCTGCCCAGCCTGCTCACACTCTGTCGAGTTTTGTTGTGGAGTACCAGTCAGCGGTATGGGGGTGTCGGCCTTGTTACTGGATGAAGTATAGCGATCCGAGCAACTTGTGGTGAATGAAATGGCCTTGCGCTCCCTAAATCAGTGTAAGGACGCCAAGTTAGCGGGCAGATGACGGGTTACTCACGACGAAGTTGCCTGCTCGCGGATATCGCACTTCTCCTGCGTTCCCGCAATCGACTCCTTAGACTCTGATTTCATTTGTTCCCGCACTTTCGTCGAGGATGTATCCCCGCGTATGAATTCCTTGGAGAGTCGTGCGCCTGCGGCGATAGCCACAACGGCGCAAGCGGACTCGATCCCACTTCCCGTACTTTGTGGACCCGGCTCGAGGACCGGGGATGTACAAACTTGGGAGCCACCAACTTGTTCATCCGCTTTGACTTCTTTGGCGGTCGCCAGATCGAGAGATTGCTCGCGTGTCGATTGATGAGGAATTCCACGCAAGTTTGTGACCGACTTCATACGACTCTCTTGGTCGCGTGTAGAGATATGTTCAGCGACAGATAGACTTGTATTAGCAGTGCGTTCGCCGTCCGTATTTTCGTCAAGATATCCGTGGTGTGATTCTACATTTGACTTGTGAGACGAGCTGACCGTCTCATCCCTAGACATCTGTGAGCTTCCATGACAAGAAACATGGAGCACACTGACGAGGTCTTTGTGAGGGAATCGCGCGTTTCCTCGACATCCATAAGGACTTGGATATGTTTGGCTGCTTTGCTTTGCTGTTCCGAAGACGCAGCAAGAGCAACACGCAATTCTTTCGTTTGTGTATGGGACTCCGCGGTCACGGACAATGCGGTAGAATTGGCATGCCTATCCACTAGTTCAGTGTCGTCTCGGTGTAATGTCGTACGTGTATCTGATTGTATGAGCGCCTTCTCGGATGTTGCTCGAGCTGGGCTACCGGTCAACGGGATCGGCAAGTTTTCTTCCCGAGGCGAAGGGACATTCGGATTGTTTATTTCCTCCACTTCATAGTCACTACATGATCGCGTCAATGAAGGCCCGCAAGGCGAGACGAAAAACGCTCACAATGACGGTGTGGCCAAATATTGTTCGGGACGATAGTCCGCGCTTGCGGTCGTGGCTGCCCTCGCCATTCGATACGAATGCCCTGCATTCCCTGCATTGACGGAGTCATCCTTGAAGATCACTTTGCTGTCGTGAGACGAGACTGAGTTGAGTCGTGAGGGACTAGGGCTCCAAGTGTGTGCAGCGTTGCCATTAATCGGATCCGTGCTCGGCACCCGAACAACACCTTTTGGCGGTTGATCGCGTCCTGTCTCCGAAATTTGGCTGGCGGTACCATCCCTGCAACCAAAGTTCGCTTAGAACAAAGTCCGAGAGAGAACAGACCTAGTCACTGACGGAGATGTAGTTGTATTCCCTGTGAGCAACGCTACCCTGGATGATTCGACAGAAACCTCATGCTGCTCTTTTAATCCGATCGATCCGATCGTGGAATTGGCCGTCACCATCGCTCGTGCAACTTCATCTTGTCGTGATACTTCCTCATCAAGTCGGCAGGTCTGCTCTTTGCTCCGTGCCAGACTGCGAGGGGTTTCATTGATGGATTTGGCGGAATCTCTGTCCGATGCCTCTCCCCTGCGCTCGCTGACATCAAACCTTGTCTGAACACAAATGAACCAAAGATGGACCACTCACGAAGATCTCGTATATGTCGTCAGCTCGCATTTCTCAATGACATTCATATTCTGCGCAGCCGCGTTGTAATCCACACATTCAGCCTCGGCTTTCTTCTTGCTCTTTTGAATTGACAAGTTCCCGGCGACGCATACCTCGGGCGCCTTCGCATAGACATCTGTGGGCACGATGGAGTTCTCCGTTGAGCACGTAACATTCGACCTCGTCTGAACCTCCAATGTCGAAGCACCTGTCAAGGAGATTGGCTCGACTCGTCCAGAAGACAAGACAAGACGATTACGTGCCTGTGTTACCATGCAAATTGTTTGCGTCCTCTTTCGCCCCGTTGGCCTCTGGGAGAGGCGTCTTCATCACAGTGGGCCTTCAAGGTACATTAGCATACAACCTAAATGGCACGCTACATCACGCACCTGCCAACAACGCCAACAACAGTGCGATCCCTTTCGACACCAACGACATTGTACACGGTCGTGGCACGAGTCGTGTCTGGAGCCGTGCGGGACTCCGATGAATCGACAGTCGCAGTCTTTCGTGGCGTGGCGTATCCAGAGCGAACCGAAGGCGCCGACTTCTGCACGATGGTCGCATCGTCAACACTTGCGGCCTCGGATGTACGAACACCAGAAACCAAATCCAGTTGCCTTTCATTTACTGGAACACGATCTGATCGCTCCGTTGATCGTGGCTCGCTGGAGGTTTCAGAACGTTTTGAGGACGAAACCATGCGGTTCACTTCCAGAGATGGCGAAGCATAGCGGGTAGTGTCTGTATCCGCATCGAGGAGTATCTGAGTACGACTTTGAAGGTGAATGGTTTGTTCAACTCCTCCGTCAACGCGTTCAGCATGGTCGCCGTGAAGGTCCACGTCTTCCATTTTCGAAGTGGACTTACCCCCATCGTTTCTACCAGCTAGATGAGCTTTACTCGCACCACAAACAAAATAAACTAACAATGTTCCAGCGGTCGTTGCAACTGATTGTTCACTATGTATGGACGACTGAGTGTGCTGGGTGACAATGTTGGATTGTTCTCGAGAAGCGATCGGGATAGGAGCAGGCTGTCCGAGAATCGGGGCCGTTTCCTTAGTGAATGGCCTCGTATCGACCACCCCAGATCGTCTTGCCACACTTTCCGTTCGCTGTCCTTGTTGATTCCTTGAGGTTGACCCTGTCAACTGCGACGTGTCCTTCCTGGGAAAAACATCGGTCTGCGTGCGCTATGGAACAAAGCACACGCACCTTTTCGCGGTCACAGTTGTTGCCGTTTGCTGCACTTGAGGAGATACTGCAACATCTGTACGCTCTTGCGACGTTGGGTTCGAGTTCGGCTGAGACTGTTCAACCTGGCATTTCGACGCTGTTATCTTGCGTTCCTGTATGACCTGTTCTTCGCTCCGTGCCGAATATCCAGCTGGCTGATCGCTCGTCCGTGTAGCGGCGCCGTCAAAAGAGGCATGTTTGTTCGAGCCACCTTCTACCAACGTGTCGGTCTGCCGCTCACGTGACGCGACCCTTGTGATAGTGATATCAGACGATGGTTGTATATAAACCGAACGGAGAGGGCTCACAACTGGGTGGGTTGCGTCGTTGATTTTCGGGTCCGCTTGGCACTGGCCTCCACCGTGCGCCCCGCCCGCGTTTGCGTCCTCTGATCGGAAGCTTCGTTCTTGATAGCGCGTTCTTCGGCCGACGATGTTCGCTCTGTAGGTGCATTCTCGCCCACAACAGAGCACTCCGTCGATTCAATTGTACATACACTCGTTCGGACGTCCACAGCTGAGACGCCTTGAGCATATCTGTGAGCACAAATGGAAGGGCGAGTCAAAGTAGAGTTTTACCCTGGCGGCTAGCTGCGCGGTCGACACGTTTTTGGTCTTCGTTCGTCTTCAGTCGAGATGTCTGTACATCAACAGGACTTCGAGAAAGTTAGCATATACTGTAGGACAGATGATAGCTTATTTCACGAACCTGCTACGACGAATATCGGTTTGAGTTTCACCGAGCGTCACTACAGCAGGAGTCATTCTCATTGTCATCGGTGGCGAATCAGCGACGGTCTGCTGCACCGTGCGATTCACAGCAACATTCTGCTCAATCGTTAATGGCTTCCTCCTGACAGGAGAATCGCGATCATGAGCGACGTCGTTGCGGTCGTCACGTTTGACCTCTGCATGCTCTGAACGTTCCTTGTGGCGGGACTCGGCAGCAGCTTCGAATGCGACAGCGGCAATGCACGCCGTGGCGAGTATCGCAGACACTACCGGACTCTCTTGCTTGGAAGGGGTTGGCTTGGAACTATCGTTGTTAGCAACAGTTTCAGTTACCTTTTCCTGCTCCTCGAATTTGCGCGCGACACGAGTACTCTCGGAGTCTTCGATCGCATCCCGATGGCGAATTCTAGATTCACGCGTAAGAATAAAAGACGCAAATGACACAATATTTTACCTGGTTTCGGGCCTCTTCCGTTCGAAACCATCTTCTTTGCGTTCTCTTGACATCATCAGGGAACCATCAGCGTCGCCTTCGGTTTCCAAGTACTTGCTAAGAGGCACTTGATATTTCTGGCGGGTGCTGGAGGTCGTCGTGTGCGTCGTCTCATCCCAACTGAGATTAACATCCACCGCGTCTGTCTGTGGGAACTCTTCATGTTCACGTTTTCCAAGGCGATACCCCACGTCAGGAGGACTAGGAGAACGTCAGATAATGACAGGCGCCAGTACGAGCACCTACATATGTGCTGTGGCAGGCCCGTAAACTGGGTTGGCCGCCATCACCTTGCGTGAGGCTTCCAAGCTTGATTCCGTGTCCGTCTCTGAAGGCGGAACGGGTTTCCGCGCCAGGCCGAGTTTCTCTCGGGCCTCGCTCGCTCGATCATTCGAAGAGAACGGGTTCATCTTGGTATCACCCTGCGAGTTGAAGTTGGTGCGTGCCATCGTAGTGTCTGTGGTTTGAGTATCATTATACGTGCTGGAAGAGCGACCTGAAGTGTATTTTCCCGGGCGACTTCACCTTCCATTAGCATCTGCATCATGAAAAGCAGCAGAACGCCTACCTTGATTGCCGAGAGGTAGATCTGGACAGACTAGCATCGTTAAAGATATCATCCGTTTTGGAGGGCTGAATCTGAATCATATCACCGTGTGAAGACTGGATGTCGCTCTTTTCGATTTCATGGACATGTGCGCCTTGTGTCGACACGTAACCGCGACGCCTTGCTCCCGGGTCGGCCATATACTGCGCAGTGTGTGGCCTGGGGCCAGACAATTGCGGACCCACAAACGAAGAGGGCCGGCCATGACCCTTGGATTCCAAAGCCCAAGAGTCCTCCGCAGCGACGTCCAGTTGTGTCTTTTCCAACACACGCTCGTCGAGCTCGACACGCTCTGGTTGAGCCTGTGTACCTGGTCTCGCGCGCGCGCCGGCAGTTGGCCTGATTGTTTGTCTGAAAGGTAACATCAGAAAACGACTCTCGTGCGACAAGGTGACTACCAACGTGGTGTCAAGGAAACATTCATCCTTGGACTTTTCCCGAACGATCTTCGTGCCCGCAGCGTATGTATAACCCGAGTTCCGAGTCGTCGCCCTATTATCTTCATTGGTGTCCAACATCAAACGGGAGGAAGAAACGACTTGGGAACCATCGTCACTTGAAGCGACAGCAGCAACTACAGCCGCAGCCTCAAGTGTGGATGAAATGGCATGGGTGGTACTAGAAGACGACTCCCGTTTACCCGACAACGTTGCGTTGGAATTGAATCGGCTGCGACGAGCAGTGGAATTGACTTCAAGAGGCGTTATCTGACTGCGTGGGGATTCCGTAAGCCCGCGACGGTCGATACTAGGAGACTTGAGGACTAACGGTACCACAACGGGTGGGCTATGCGGCTGTAACTGCGTCCGCTTTTCGCCCTTAGACTGGTATTGGGACCCGGCTGACGAGTCCGCTGTGGATTCCGCATGGGTGATGAAAGAAAACGACACCTGTTTACCCGACAATGTTGCGTTGGAATTGAATCGGCTATCGCGGGCAGCGAGACTGACTTCAAGAGGTGTTATCTGATTGTGTGGCGATTCCGGATGCTCGCGACGGTCGATGTAAGGAGATTTGACGACTAACGGAACCACAACGGGTGGGCTAGGCGGCTGGAAATGAGCCCCCTTGTCGTCCTTAAACTGGTATGGGGACCTGGCTGACGAGTCCGCTGTAGATTCCGCATGGATGATACTAGAAGACGACTCCCGTTTATCCGACAACGTTACGTTGGAATTGAATCGGCTGTGGCGGGCAGCGTCACTGACTTCAAGAGGTGTTATCTGATTGCGTGGGGATTCCGGAAGCCCGCGACGGCCGATGCAGGGAGACTTGACGACCAACGGCACCACAACGGGTGGGCTAGGCAGCTGGAAATGCCCCCGCTTGTCACCCTTAAACTGGTATGGGGAACTGGCTGACGAGTCCGCAATGGATTCTGCATGGGTGATGCTAGAAAACGACTCCTGTTTACCCGGCGGCGTTGCGTTGGAACTGAATCGGCTATCGCGGGCAGCGAGACTGACTTCAAGAGGCGTTATCTGACTGCGTGGGAATTCCGGAAGCCCGCGACGGTCGATACTAGGAGACTTGACGACTAACGGCACCACAACGGGTGAGCTACGCGGCTGGAAATGCGCCTGCTTGTCGCCCTTAAACTGGTATTGGGACCTGGCTGACGAGTCCGCAATGGATTGTGCATGGGTGACGCTAGAAGACAACTCCTGTTGACCCGACAACGTTGCGTTGGAACTGAATCGGCTATCGCGGGCAGCGAGACTGACTTCAAGAGGCGTTATCTGATTGCGTGGAGATTCCAGAAGCTCGCGACAGTCGATGCTAGGAGACGACTTGACAACTAACGGCACCACAACGACTGGGGTAGGCGGCTGGAAATGCGTCCGCTTGTCGCCCTTGAACCCGTATAAGGATCTGACTGACGAATCCGCAGCGGATCCCGATCCTGCTAATCGGGGCAATTCAGTGGTGACAGCATTGCTGCGGCGTTGAGCTCTAGCGCCACCAGAATATTGGGAAGTACGATTACGATCGACACCAAATGTCGCTGATGCAACCTGGCTAGATAACAATCAATACACGGTACTGCCTCAAAGACCACCACCAACCAATCATCAACCACCTCTTCCACGTTGGCCGGCGATTGTCCCATATTCAAAGCAGGGGAAGTCGCACGCATCGGTAGTATATGGACCGAGGGGTCCCGAGGTGCAGGTCGAGTATGGGGCTTGCTTTCATGAGTGCCTGCACCAATTCGGGTTTGGGTCGTTGCTCCCAAGGCTCTTTCAATCCGGTTTTTCTCGGCGACCCGAGAAGCCGCTGCAGCGTGTGTGCTCGTATAGAGTGATCCAGTTTCCGTGTCACTGAAAGAACTATTATCTCCCGTGTACTTGGCGTGAAGCGATGAGCGATGGTGGCCTGCTCCAGATTCACTGAGGCCAAGTAATTGCCGACTACCAGCCAACGGAGAAGATACCCTCGGCACACTGGATGACTTAGCATGGCTAGAAGACGATTCAGAGAAGATCGATTGAGAGACAGAGCAGACACGAACGTTAGACCGCTAGGATGTACTTCGCTCTCAGCATCCTGGTGGCCGCGTCGGATGATAGAGTGTGCGTGCCTCTTAGGAGAGCCACCAGTGGGAGTCAAAGGATTGAATGGCTCCGGAAGTGAGAAATGAGAAATAGGGGAGAGCGTGATACGAGGATTCGTAGCTACGGGTACATTGTGTGGGCGACTGCCATCATTCCGCTGCTCAAGAGCGGTTTCTGTGCGTTGGGAAATTGTAAGACGAGCTGGCGACACCACCGTGAGTGGGCGAGTCGGACGAGGAGAACGAGACTGCTCATAAGTCGCTGGATGTTCTTCGTTGACGGTCGCACCAATTAGGGGGCTTCTGATGTATGAATTACTCCTCGCAGACGAGTAGAAAGCCGCAAGACAAACCCAGGATATTGTGCGGTAGCGCTCAATTTGCGGATCCCTTTGACTACATGCCCAACTTCAGGGCACAACGTTGGAGACAGTTTCGCTGGTGACCTTGGTGTCTGGCTACCTCCGACATTGAGGAAGCCACTTTGGGAACAAGAATACCCCTGAAGAGCCTGGGATGCGGACGCAGACTCGCTAGCTACATCGTCCTCGTGGTGTGTGGGAAAAATAGAAAAAAGTGAACTCTTAGCGAATTGCGCCGACATCCTCGTTGTTTCCGTTTCAGAGCCAGGGGAACATATTTCTTCTATCGCGTGGCGGCTGGGAGACAGAGGCGAGCTACGATGATGCTTATCGATGGAGCAATCATCGCTAAGGCAAGTACGTGAGCCAGAGAGTTGATGATTGACGTTATGAACAAAGGGTACCTCTTCTCCGTAGACATGGCATAATGCATCCCTTCATCTGGAATGACACGCAAAATCTCGCTATCCAGTAGTATGCTTGCCGCAATCTCGGTTCGAGAGGTACCAAAAGAGTCGTACGAACGTCTCGCAGTATTCGAGACGATAAAAGAGCTTTGTTGGAAGTTTTCACATTCTTGGGTAATATTCCATCGCATTTCGGTCGCGAAACAGAGGACTTCATATCGCTTTACCTAGTAAAGTTGAACACGAGAGTACCGAGAGGCGACATACACATAACACTCACCGTCAACTGCCGACTTGCGTAAGTGATAAGGGCACCGGACGGCAATCCGGCTCCCGCCTTGCCGATGCCTGGGACAGATGATTGTGAACAGGAAAGATAAAAGGATTCAAATTCTTACAATAGTGACCCTACAATTGAACCCAGCCCCACAAGATAGACGTCATATTGACTTGTAAAGTATGAAGAGCCACCTTACCTCTAAGAACGCCCGTGCAATGAACTGAGGCCCACCATGCGCTTCTAAAAGTGGTACAGCATAATCTGGTATAACGTTGTCCAATACAAGCACCTGCAGAGAATCATCAGTATGGACCCAACAATCGCGACTGCGACCTACCCAGATCAGCGGAAGTGGTGCTCCATGCAGCATAATATCCTGTGTGCTTTTTCGGGCATCTTCCAAGGCTTGATCACGTCGCGAAAATCCGCTCTCTGTTGGAGACAATGCTTCTGTATGATGTTCTGCGGGAAACAAGCTGCGGCAGTCGACCCGCGGGCCTGTTCCTTTCTTAAGGGGAGAAAGGTTCGATTTGTTGAAGCTGAATGGTAACATCGGGGGTGTGGGGAAGGACGAGCAGAAGTGTATCACACCACCTTTAAACGTTTCGACGAAATTAAAAATACTCCTTCTAATCGGTTCCCGTACAAATGAGGAACCGGTCAAGGGTGAATGTCCATTTCCGATCCAAAGAGTGGTGCAACGCCTTAGGAGCGACTCGCGCCGCAAGTTAATGTATCACGCCAGGCATCTCGACCAAAAATGGGATAAACATGTGTGGGCGTAAATGCATCAACGAATTCGCAGCCTCGCGATTTGCATGCTGTAAACCAAATAGAGCAAAAAGTCACTATCTGCAGAGCAACATTTGTCAAGGACTCTGATCGGTGTGGGGCGTAAAGATGTAACTGTACCCTGAATCATCCTTGGGCCCTGGGTCAAGGGCACTAGAAATTTAAACGCACAACCGAAGCTTGGAGCGTGTCACTACATGAGGCTATTGTTGTGTTCTAGAATCTAGATACGTGACGCGGCCCAATGATTGAATCGATAATACTCAATGGACCACTGCTACTGGCAATGACAATGGTGGTCGAAATTTCAAAGTCCCGGTACTCAGACCGGCTCTACTACGAATCGCTGATGGCACGCTGCCAGTTCAGGCTCCTAGGTTATACTGGGATCCAATGAATGGCTTCACTGCCACTCGGATTTATCCGTCACTACTATATATGGTAAGTCGCCCTGCTCTTGACCCGTATTCAGGCTGACAAGCTCAGCGAGCCCGTTGGGTGGTGATTTAAACGATGGCCAACCTTTTCGCTTCCCCGGTTTGAATCCAACCCTAGCCACTGAAGTTCTTTGGCTTCGGGAAACCCGTTTCAAACTCGAGGCAAATTCATTTACGCCCAATGCCGAGGTGCCTGAGGGTGACAGGTACAGACTGAGGTACCGTGACAGTAGATTCTAAAGTTCACCCGCCTTGGATAGCTCGCCGTAGTAAGTGTGCCAATGCTACACCGCGACATCACGCTGAGGCTTTCCAGTTATCCATTGACACACGTCGACAACTTTGGGTATGCTGGTACGTGGAAGAGTTCTCTGCTCTCCGGAGAAACGAGAGTTCGGGACGGTATTCGGTTGCATGAGCATTCCGGCCCCTTTCTCTCCTCCGTCGGAAGCTGGTCCGGTAAGGCACATGCATTCCCATCCCGAGAGAACGGACGAGACTACCAACAGGCCCCACGCTACTGCAAGCCATGACCAAAGTACTTACAATTTGAATGCTACTAGTAGTCTAGTCACGACATAAACGTGGAATAAAATATCAAAACGAAAGCGACAACGAAACGACCGACAGCGTGGCGGATTCCCGACAGACATTCCACGAAATTTCCTCTTCGTACTGCTCAAGGCCTTCGCAAGACAAGATTCAAGATGCCAATCGAGTCAGACTGCCAGTGGGACGACTTTGCCTTCTGCGCCCTCACAAGACGAGCGATCACACGTA
This sequence comes from Xerocomellus chrysenteron, assembly GCA_038093415.1. Taxonomy (NCBI): domain Eukaryota; kingdom Fungi; phylum Basidiomycota; class Agaricomycetes; order Boletales; family Boletaceae; genus Xerocomellus; species Xerocomellus chrysenteron. The sequence continues at coordinate 9,790 of JBBPSD010000409.1, read as the reverse complement.
TCCTGAATGGCCCCTTTCACTTTAAGTTGGATGCTGGCCGACTGGGCCGAAGAAGCGGCTTGCGATGAATCAGAGGGTGCCCAGCCGATTGGACCGGTCTATGCAAGGATTGGAGATGAGCGACCACCGTGTGATGGTGGCTGAGCAACTCACCGCACCGCCCACGTCATACGTACCGACCATCTCTGCCTTGAGCGACTCACGCGTAAGGAGGGTATCCAAGAGGGTCTTGCGAAAACAATCAAGTCAGTGGGCGGCACACCCTGTTTATGTTGAGGAGACTCACGTTTGTGTAGATACGACCGATGGGTATAGCGAACATACCGTAAAGATTCGTGTTCGGCAGAACGACAAAAGTGATCAGGTCACCCATGGAAAAGATCCCGGCGAAGAGACCCGTTTGGATGGCACCACGAATAAGTCGGTTCAGAACTGTATCTGTCTTGCGGAAACCAGTGCGCGAACGGGAGAAGATGATGATCAAAGTAACTTGTGATTGTATATAAGAACCTTTGTGGAATGCAAATTGAAATACATGAACGTACTAGTGATGAACGCGTCCACGACGACCTGGATGGACAACCACGCAATCACGATGGGAGTAATACGGGGTAGTTCAGACAAGCTGGACGATGGTGGTCAGCCCGAGCGATATAGCAGTCGCCAGACGTACACTTTAATGATCCAAGCCTCAATGCTGCAAGTCATACCCAGAATAAACGAAGGGATCGCCAGCAGGATGACCACGCCATATAGAAACTTGCTGCTTGTCAATCGCCATATCCTACGGTACACAGACTCAGTTTGAAATTGAGTTGGTAAACATATATCTTACCTAAACCCTAGATATAACTGCGTCACCAGTGCAGCAAGCGCGGTAGCAATGGGAGTAAATGTGTAGGGCCATATGGCCACTTCGAGGACGGTTAGGATCAGACCGAAGTGACAGCCCGATGACACGATGACACACCTGCAAGAGCAGCTGGATTGTCATAGTTCTCCACGCTGGAATGTAGTAAGCATGAGTAGAAGCGAAGGGATAAGGGTACGAACGTATAATACCATGCCATATATATGGCGCTACGGAAATGATCGACTCATGTCACAAGCACGAGGTAGCGGTTAGTACTCACGAGGTACTGTGGAACGTATCCAAAATGAACAAGAAGAGCACCATGTACCTAAAACCACTCAGTAAAACTGTACACTCGTGAATTGGTGACCGACCGACTTTACCACTGGCCGATCATTGAACTCTGGAGCGGAGTATGGTTAGGGTGATTCGTGTTTATTGAGTCAACCTACTTGTCCGGTAGTACGCCGCGAACTGGTACGTGACAAGGCCATACAGGAATGTATTGACTTGGTTCGCGACGGGTCAGTTAGGGCCCCAAAGCTACGTCGATGACACAAATCGCGGACACTCACAGAATATGCCCACAAGGAGCGTACCTAGTATCATTCGATCCCGTCAATAAAACCCATTCCACAAATCGCGCACCTCGTTGCACGCACCAATGGTTGTATCATACAAGCCCATTCTGGGACGTTGTTGCTCAAGTCAAGATAGACGACTGAAGGGGCAATTTCGACGGGGGAGTGGGGAGGATGGATGACCGGATCCTCCTTGGGTGATGGGCAAGATATACTTAGTCCCGGGGGACCCTGAGACCCAAAGAAGGGTCGGCAGGGGTATCAAGAACATCCTGGCAGTGACCTCCGTCATTCCTCACGCTTGAAGTTCTCTGGAAGCGGTTACTACCAAACTTGGAACGGTGACTACTACCCCGGATCCGGCAGTGAATGAACTTATAATTTGACGTGGCGCAATTCCAGTTGTTGGCTTTTCTTTAGCCCGGGAGGTCCGAGGCGCTTAAAAAAGTTTCCACTGATCACCAGAGTGTGGCCCATCTTTGGTGTTCCCCGATCTGGATTTGTAACACTGCGGAAGCGCTGGACGAGACTAATAGACTCAAGGTGTGAAGGGTATGTTACTACATAATCACGACCGCAGGGACCCATTGCGCCCTCGGAAAAAACTGAAGTCGTTGGATCCTTTACTAGTCCGAATCACCGCGATTGAGAGGCACTGGCAGGCCAAGTTGACGAGTTGACGATATGTACTAGTGACACATGGCGGCAGTAATAATGCGTGGTAACTTTAACGGAACTAGGTTATGGCAGCAGCGCCAAGAGGACGGGGAAACTAAAGTTGAAGACACTAACCCCGACTCTCTGACGGCCCCACCACCACCACAGTAACGCGTTACTCTTGCCATAAATAGCACGTTTTGTCACGCGAAAAAGCTTTCTTGGAATTGACCAATTTTGGGTGAATACTAGGACTCCGGACACCACACCACCACAACAGAGAGCACATAAAACACTTCGAAACGAGCTGAAAGGCATACACAACCCAGCAAAGTAGCAACGAATGAATGGGAATATGATCGTATGACATAAACGAAAAGTTTCGAGCATTTCGAGTAGGAATAACAGTAGCAACAAGCTTGGCAACAAGACAGTTTGTACGATAATGAACGTGCCACGGAATGCAGACAGGACAACTTGAAGAACACGGCTACTTAGTGCGAGGACGTTTACTCACCAAAGACGAACCAACAGCAGTGTCGTTGGCATTGGCGGTCCTTCGCTTCTCGCGGGTGGGCGCAGCTTCATCCTCTCCGACAATTTGAATGTGGGTGAACTGGGGACGAAAAGGAACTCCAAACTTGGCTTCCTCGCGAGGGTCCACGACGATGCTGGGGGTGATATTGCTTGGAAGAGGTAGACCGGAAAGCTTTCCGGGGTGGGCATATTCAGGATGAGCGAGGCTGAAGTGCTGTTCCATGTTATACCTCCAAACAGCAGGCTGCCAATCCGTCTCTTTCGCACGCGGAAGGAGAGGACACAACCGACAAATAACTGGTACATTGCGACAGGGTCGCTTCTTCGAGCCCTTGTCTGCATATGCGAACTTGATCCGAACCTTGGAGGGGCAGTCTGTATGCATTTCGATACCGTGTGACGAAGTAACCTTGAGCTTGACTGCGCAGTCCGAGTGTTCAATTTGAGAGCGACCACAAAACCCGCATGGCGACAGGTGAGCGACAGGTGAGATCAAGGTCTCTTCAATCCCTCGGACGGCTCGAAGAATATGAGCACCCATGTGTGAGCGGATGTCATCGGTTGACTCGTTGCATCGTGGGCAGATGATTGCGACCGGGTTCGTGTTTGACAACTGAGATGTTACTCCATCGCAACAGAGACCTGGCGAGCCTAGACAGTGATGGTCTGTGAGTATGAGACGAAACCGAGGGTCATTAACAACTTACCATCCTTCAAACGATACGGAAACTCCTGGCTCGCCTTCAAGCGAACCAACGCAACGTCAGACACTGGGATCTTCTTATCCAGTATCCGTGTCCATATCTGATCCACTGCCGCCTGAAGTGCTTCGTGGCTGAGCGACCATGTTAGGTCATGTGCGTTGATCTCCTTCGTCCTCTCTTTCCCTAGGTATGTGGATGCGGTGACGACGTCGGGGTTGATGAGCTCAATCAGTGAGCCAATGGTTGAGAGGTCGACAACCTTCTGAGTTGTCATGTCTAGACCAGGAACAGATGATGCCACTTTGAGGTACGCGCCAGTCCAAATCCAGGAAAACTCCAGCTCGCTGGACTCGGAAGGGACGAGCAAAAGTATATTGCCAGATATCTTGATCTTCGAGCCATTCTCTTGTAGTGTCCTAATGTTGATATCATTGCGAGAGACTCCATTTTCGTGGATATTCGTTGAGCGGACTAGTACCAGAGAGGTCGTGTGATCGTCGAGACGGGTGAGAGTGACGAATGGATTGCCGACGACGAATGATGAGTCTATATTGGAAGCAGAGAGCGACTGAGGTATCTTGCTCAGCTTGTTGACTGGAGTGAACCCACGGACGCGCAAGAGCCGATCATGTGATTTGGCGGAGAAGTCTTTGTTGAGGATAAGTCGACAAATAGATGCCTTGTGGACCCATTTTCCCTTGTATAGAAGGTAGTCGTGAGGGCAGATACCCTTGCCAGAGGGCGGTGGGGGTGGAGAGGAATTTGTCGAAGACTCAGTGTCAATCAACGATGATGGAGTAGGGAGATCTTCATCAATGAGGCCATTTGCAAGTTCGCCTTCGAGTTGGTCCTCAAATGTCAGTGTTGGCTCTTCTTCGGCTGTAATGTCCTCAGTGGGATGGTCGTCAGAGATCTCCAGTGTGACCTGAGGCAGAACATTGGATTGCACCGGCGTGATTACACTTCTGTCTTCACCATCATCCTCGTGGTTGATACTTGGATACTTGCCACCTCCGAATGGGCACAGCATATCCACCCCTTCGACCGCAAAGATCACGTCGAAATTATATTCTTCTTCCCATAGCGGTGATCTAGAGAGTATCGAGAGCGCGACTGCACGGCCGTCAAGCCACGCTGACTCCAAATTGCAGTTTCGGACAGTAGTATCCCCTTGCCACATATCGCGATTGATATGGTCGACATGTTCAGACCGCGACATGTTTAACCGGCGATGCCCTTGATGTAGGTCTGGGTTGCGCGAGTATACACCACTGATGTCACATGCAGAGCGAAGCCGGTCGATACCCTGCTTGTAATTAACAGCACTATTATGGCCGCCACACATCCGAACAAGGGCGAAGAGTATTTCGATTGGGTCCGTGCCTACGTCAAGCAGCGAGAACTTTGAGGTGTGATCGAGCCAAAATTGCTTGGCGATACAGAAGAGGGCATTCTTCATGGTGGTCATTACATCATAATAAAGCTGGTTCGGTAGGAAAGCGGCACGGTTGAGACGGTATTGACAGAAAATGAGGTGAGAGCATGTGCTGATGTGGCTAACCTGCTGCGAGAGTGAGAGGGTGGGATTGATGAATGGTTCCAGAAAATGATGGAGAATGTTCGCGAGCATCTTGATTGCTTCGAAGTCGATCACTACGTCGATGTCAGGAATCATGCCAGGCCTCGTATAGGGAGGCTGAGTGGGGTCGATTTCAGCAAGATGGACGATCGCTCGAATGAGCTCAACAGCACGGGGAACGTCCTGGGGATCATCAGGGAACAGCAGTTTGGTCGCCTTGACCTCATCTACATCATCCAGGCATGGAAGGTATCGAATGAAAAGTTTTGAGGTAAGTAGGCGTCCATTGTCAAGCATGATGCCGCGAGAGGAACGAAGAGCTGTACACATACCTAACAAAACATGATTCATTAGCACATATTTTATATAATTGTTAGCAAAAAAACTTACGTTTGAGTATATGTTTGTAGTCGAAATCCATTGTCATTTCATATGGGCCAGTGTGTAAGTTGAGACCAGACAAGCCGCACAATGTACCAAAGAGTGGCGACAAAGAAGTCAACTTGCTCGCCATGAAAATCTTATGGCCAGCTCTGCGCCGTGTTGCGTCACCGTCGGTCGCAAACGACCATAGTGGGCCAATCATTTTGTGAGCATCGGAGTCGTACCAGGTGCCAATGAGCTTGTTGATAAGTACCTCCCAGTCTGAGTGGTCTTCTTGCTTGCATGATGGAGCAGCTAGGATCGGGTACGTTCCATCCTCTCCGAAACAATGAGCAACTACGACCGTCATCTCCTTTCCAAGATGGACTTCGCCCGAGGAGAGTTTCGAAGCAAGCCGCTCGGCTGCCTCAAAAGTGTCGAGGAAAGGATAGACATTGCCCGCATGTTTCCAGCAATAACCTCCTACACCATTTTCGACCGGATGGTAAGTGGCTGCCTCGTCAAGTGCAGTTTCATCTGTCAGAAGACTGACCCCACGCAGAGTGGTGAGGCCAGCTGATGCACGTGGCTCAATTGCAACCGAACGGATGTTCTTGGCAATAGTCTCGAAGGTAATAGGACCAATGGTGGGAGTAATCTTGACAGTGGATGTGTCGTTACGAATGGTACGCACAGAGGGAAGGCAAAGTCGTTGGTTGAGTGCCGAGAGAAGATTAACCCCACCGACACGGTAGATGAGAATCGAGAGATCACGTTCATCTTGATTATAGCTGTGGGGCTTGTAGCCATTAGCGACCGCATCCTCGATGCGGCGAAGGATTGTGCGAATACTGGCTCCATTCTTGTGAAGGGTTTGGAGTATGTGACGCAACCATGGTGCATCCGACTGAGAGAGAGCCATCACGAGGGCAGAGTGGGTATCAAGTGTGTTGAGTGTTCGACCAATCGTTCTACCATCATTGAGAGACTGTTCGACGAGTAAGCATAAGTAGGAACATGAATATAAAGACTACATACCTTAAACTTCCATTGGTTTAGCTCATGATTGCGTTCGTCAATGACAGCGTAGAGTTGGGCAGCCGTGAGGAGGGTACGACGAGTCCGAGTCTTGTATGAGGTGATTGTGTCACCAAGGTCACGAACCCTCGGTCCAAGGCCTGCACAAGAAGGACAACAAACACCATCGGGCTGCGGGATGCGAGTGCACTCGCGAGAGCGTGCGAAGACCTGACCATCAATCACATTGATCATGAAGGGAAGCTCGTCAGCAGTTCCCGGAACTGTGCGAGCCCAAGGAATATTCATTTGCATGTTTGTTCCGGGTGAAACGACCCAGAGAAAGGAAAGACCATAACAGGAAGATGGAAGGGAAGAAATGCTGCTAGTAGAGGTCGAGTGCGTGCGTTCAAAATATCTGGATAGACCATTGAGAATGTGTTAGTAGACGAGCTTACATAAATCACGATGAAGCTTACGAATCCGAGTCTGAAAGCGAAAACTGAGAGTTGAAAGAGCTTGATCTTGATACAACAGAGCTGGCTTGAGGAGTAAACGAACGGGACAAGAGAGCAGGCGAGGTGATTTCTAAGATAGTAACTGCTGCCTCATGTTCTTTGCGTGATAATGCTATAATACATGGCTTGCGACGATAGTGACTGGTCAATGCATTAAAGTGGCCACTGTTTCCGAGTAGAACAGTGCTTGGAATGCTTGTCTTGATGGGTTGGTTACAGTGAGGGCACTGGAATGCGTGGTAACCACCGACGATGAGAGTCATGATGTGGCCATTCAGAAAAAGGGTGAAAAAAGAGTCGCTTGTTCCGATCTCCAAGAGCTGGGCAACTTGGTTTGGAGAGAGGGTCGAGGATGATGAAACATATGGTTGATATGAGTCGAGGAGAACCGGAGAAGGCACATTGGAGAAGGATCCCAATGGGGATGCCTCATGGACTCCTGCTGGCACTGGCGCGGGAGTTTCGCGAGTGGACCCTGGTGGTAATGTAAGTGACAAATGCGATGATTGGGTGGATCTAGAATTAAAGAAAGCTTCCGAGGGCTGAAACCAACCCTGAGCGATCTGAGCTTGGTGGTATGCGGAGAGATTATGATGTACAGGATCCGAGTTAGACATTATAAATAAACTGAGAGTAGTTCTACTAAGGCATGAAGGAGGGTTGAAGGAGGGAGGTATCAGAAGGAAAGTGCAAGACGCGTTGACGCGTTTGCTATAAACAATCACACTGATCGCAGTCACGTTACCGTGTCGTCAGCCAGATTTGGATTTTGGTATGGCTGAACAAAATCACCCATATCTCACAGAGTTGCACCATCGAATTGTAGATTAAGTATCTAGAATGATGAAAAGTGTATACATTTTGGTGGGTCTGTCTACAGCCAGAAGGGTGAAACATTATATTGAATAGTACAATCATGTTTGGAGTGAAAATGGCGCTGTAGCCTCAGTTTCGCTCAAAAAGGAAAAAAAGCGAGACCCTGGACACTTATTGGCGGGACCACCAAATCGGGGTTAGTGTTCGGGATTTTACGATCGCCTTCCTCTTGAGCAGCGCCGCCCGCGACGGCCACAAAGTCACGTTGTGTCAGAATACGATCACTTCCTGCTAGCAGTAGTAATCGATAACCCAACTCCTTCAGCTTAGTGGGTTGATCGAGGTAGTAGGTTCACGTATGCAATTCCCTAAACCGGAGGTTACTAGCACTACGGCCAAAACCCTTGGCGGATAGGCCTCCCAGATCCTGTGAACCTGCATGGACTGATCGTGGCACTGACCCCAGTCACTTGATTAGTCCCTCGTATCAGGCCCTTCTCCCAAGTCAGGACTTGGGACCTTCTTCCAGCAAACCACCCGCGAAGTCTGTTGATGCTTCTATTGTTGTGAAGGTTCGCTTCCTTCGATCGGATTTCTCCCTCCCGTCGGCCACTCCCCTCGCTCGCCTCCACGGTGCTCAAAAACTCGCACATAACACATTTGAGCGCGAACTTGAAGCTCTCCCAAGTTGCAAGAACTCGAGATACAGCTGCCAGTGCCCACTTGCCCATCAGCCGGCATGTTTATACTCTGTTGACGCAGGGGTTTCGGCGCAGTCCTAGTCGCGTTTACTAGACTACGAGGTGCCGACTCCCATAGATCCCTCTCAATCACATGTTACGGAAACATGACGACCAAAAACACACCTGCGGTCCATCGTCAAAAACCTTTCGTGCCAATTTTGGAGTTGTACACGGATTCCCACACTGGAAGGATCATTGGCTGCCCCCGAACATGTACCTAGGCGAGTCAATGAAGTACATTTGAACTGACACACGATGGGGTGACCCTGCCCGAGGCTCATGAGGTGCATGAGGTCTGAATCATCCGGAAAGTTACATAGTACTTACAAGACCGTATTTATTAGCACCAATTGAATAGGACTCAGATGAGCCAAACTTGGGATAGATCCATTCTCTGATACAATTTCCCTCAGGAACGCAGAGCGTCGAAGGGGGGCTACATATGGAGAGAACGTCCGTAATAAATCATTCTGACCTCTCCACTTCAACACAGATTCTTCGCCTCCCACTATCTCCAAGCACGACGATGGGTATATTCGAGCATCGTATGGGTGCAAGCATTCCCATCTAATGGCACGGATGTGACATAGTCAGACAGCTGCTCCGCATGACAGTTCGATTTTACTCAATGCGGAGCGGACAGAGGCCGCCGGTGTGGGTAACAACATTGACGATCTCCGGATGTTGCGTGTTCATGATATTGTGCGCACGAGCTCCCTCTGCGAACACACTCGTGAAGGTCGATACGAACCCTTGGGTACCGAGTGGGTGATAACACTGACATTGATCGCAACGATGTCTTGCTCTCTCGTCTTAGCAAATATGTGTGCAACTTGCCAACATTATCCACTGTCATCAATGTGACCTGTCAGTCGGGGCAACATAATAAGGAAAGGGGTCAACCAAGGTCACTGACAAGCTACTGAGAACGGATTCATGTGAATTCGGATCTCTACTTTGCCTGCTGTCTTGTTCGCTAAAGGACCCACGCATGCGCGCGTCAAGGAAGGGGGATACTGATTCAGCTACAACGGAAGATGACGCCGCCTCATTGCGGGCGACGAACAGGACATTGTAACTGACGGCGGTCAACTGGAGTCCAAATTCCCTCCAAGTACCGTCGAATTCACCGGTGACGACTAGGGTGATGTCGATTTTGACTGCCAGGCTCATAACACATACGCAGGCCAGAGCTGGGGTCATTGTGTTATGGAGTGGACCATAAAGGATTGATGGCGAGTTATCGGACCCGGGTCAACTGCCACAGGGCCATCAACTGTACTAGTGCCGCGAGCTGCAGGGACTCCATCTTCCGTAAGAAAAATACATTTCTTTCGCCTACTCACACATGAAACATCGAAAGCCTCACCCTTCTGGCGTGGCCCATATCGCTCACCTTGGTCAGATCACGAAACTCGTTTG
>JBBPSD010000408.1:0-26283 GCA_038093415.1 Xerocomellus chrysenteron | reverse complement strand
TCTTATCTCTTATCATACTATACAGTACTGATATTAGAGTTCAGTATCAACATGCACACACATGTACAGATACTATATAAGATAGGCCTTACAGCCTATCTCTCTATCGAACTATCTTGTTCTTTCCTCCTCAGTTGGTTCCTCTCTAAAGCCTCCCTGCTTTATCTTCACTACCAACTGTTTACCCTTTGTTTACCAACCAAGAACCTGTCTAAGTGAGTCTCCACTAAGACACTCATCCCTTCGTGTTCCTGCGCTATCGGGGTTGTATTCCCGATAAGACTCTGTATAGCATCCGTATCATTCCCGGCGTAGATCTCGTCAAGGTATGCAATGACAGCTTGAACGTCAGAGGAACAGTTCTGAGGCATGTATTCACGGATAGGCGGGAAGTAGCCGTAATAGTCGCTGCGCAGATAGGAGGAGGATCAGACATGGAACAAGGCAGCACAGGAAGTGAACACGCACATTATCGCTTCCACGACACCCGATGATGCATATCCCGCGTGGAAGACGCCCGGCTTACTATTCGCGGTGAATCAATCAATCAACCAACCAACCAACCAATGTAGTTTCGAATCCCTCGTGGAATAGACTTACTTCACCATCGTCCAACTCGTCAGAGCATCTACGAGCGCTCCAACTCAGCGCTTCCTTAATGACAGATCCACGTGCCACCACCAGCATAACTTCCTCCAACGAGGAGAGGGAAAGCGAAGAATTTACCATCTACATAACATTCCCAGTCCATCCAGTATCGTTGCTGGAAGGTACCAAGACTGGGGGTCGTTGTGGTCGATCAGTTGATCGAAGGAGTCCATGGTCGTGAGCGGGAGTAGGGCCGTCCCGTTCGGGCTCGCGACTGAGCGTTCGTGGACGGAAATCTGGGGGATAACAGCTCTCCCGCGCAGCATGGCATTTGGGATTGCCGATGAGTTCTAGGTCCCCTGTTACCACTCGGGGTCTGTACCGATCTTACCTTCAAAGAAGAAGTAAATTTTGCGCGTTTGTCGATGATCCCGAGTCTGCTGATCAGTGGTTCCATCGAGTAGATGAAGCGAACGGATTTTGTGAATTTCCGAGGGCTCCAGCTTGATGTAGGATAGAAGGGTGTGAAGCAGGAGCGACTATCTTCTTGCTTATCTCGGTCTGCCCACGGGAGACCGTACACCCTCCATCATGCCGACATCAAGAGGTGAAAACTACAGCGACAACGGCCGAGCATGAGCCAACGTTCCTTTTCGCGCAGGTCACCAGTGCTGCTTACAACTATAACTGACAGTAATTTCCGGGGGTCGTGCAAAGCTCAACACCATAATCGGATAGGAGAGGAAGCAGTATCGGCAAACGTTGAACTGAAATGATATGTCGCGTATCTCGTGGCTGCAGGTCATCAGGGCGGATCCTGGACCTGATTGTAACGGTTGGTTTGCACCGTCAGAGCCGTGGTCGGGTCGACACGTGTGTCGTGAGAGTCCTGATAGGGCGTAGCGCGTCGTAGATGATGTGTCGACGTGTGCGCCGAGTGCCTGGCTTCTCGGGCGGACGATGCCAGTGGTAATATGTTGTAGTCTCGGAAAAGAGTAGATGTTCTTAGGTCATCTACTTGCTACAACTATGTACTTAAGTAGTGCGGTGATAGTAAACGACACGATTGCCTCAGGCTTGCCGCATCGGTGGCAGCTCTCTGCAGACGCAAGCAGCACGCGCGACTCGGGTTGAAACACTCTGAAAGCCCTTGCTCCATCCTCCTCTATCCTCCTCGATGGCAGCAAGCACGCGGGACATGAACCGGTCCATGGCATCGAGACCGGTATACCGTATCCTTTCTACACGTCGATCAGAAGCAAGGACGAAAAAGAAGGAGACAGACGCACGTAAAGCTGGCAGACGGATCCCACATTGTCCCAGTCCTATCACGAGACTCGGAACACGCCGATGTCATCAAGTCCAGCTCACACTGCCACATCCGGTCAGGACTCCGTCTCGCTCCCCATCCTGCCTTCAGGCCTCACAGCGTCGAGTGCTGACATATTCATGTTGGTAGCAACTTCCAACACGAGTATATCAACACCGCCGTGCTGACCCTCTCCGGGCTGCATGGACAGCTCGTCGGGTTCGTACTCGCAGCCCCATCGCTGATCTCTCCTGTGAGGCTTTACTTTGTGGGTATGTACCATGTATGGTAGCCTTGACTCACTTGGATCTCTCCGCTCGCTCCCCCCGCAACAAGGCAGCTGTTGTGGTCTCTGCCCACAAACCTGTCGTTCGTCAGTGTGCTTGCCATCCTATACACGAATCAGTGCTGGTATGGTGCAGAGGACCTCTCGAAAATCCCACCCGTTCGTCTGAAAAGTCGAGACAACAAAGTCAAGGATCCAGCGAGCCGCCTTCCAAGTGTGCTCTAGCTCCCGCAATATTTCTAGCATTTATAAATATTTCTAACTGTGCTTTTCAGCCTACAAAATGATGATACTTGGTTATTGCAAGATATCGCAGCTCTCGGCTGCACTCCACCTTGAACCTCAGGCCTTCAGGTCCTAGAGTGCCCTCGGCAATCATGCGAGCCACGTCTTCATGTACTCGAGGGCTACCATCTGAACGGTGTGGACCGTCTCGTCGACGACACCATTTTCAATGCTCAGATCCGAACAGTGGAAGCCGTCGCTCTCGTAGATGGGCTGCGTAGTCGTGTTAGCCTTGTTCAGACCGTCTGCCGAAACGGTAGCCTCGCGCCAAGGATCGCCTGTATAGTTTGCCATGTGAGCGGCAAGCGAAAGCAGGACGCAAAGGGCAGGAGTACGTACGGAGACCGTTGGCAAAGAATAGTCTGTCCACGTTGACGTCCCAGCCCTGGTACATGTTGTTTACCTCGGCAGTGGACGGCGACGGTGGAGAAGAAAACTTCTGCGGGAACATGTTGACGCACTGTCTCTGATGGGTTCGCGCCGATCAGAGCACGCCACCTCTCACAAGCACGCTAGGCACGCACCTCTCCATATATCGGCTGCAGGATCCTACTCACGATGGCGGGTTCACCCTCAGGGGGACCGGCCGGGTAGTACCCAACCTGGTTGCAGACCATCCAGAACCACGAGCGGTTGGCATTGTCCACGGTGACATTCGTCCAATATGTTTGACTGGCGTCGTACGTCCCGAGGCACGTCCTGCGCACAACAAGCATTCCCAGCATCAGCGCATGCAGTCGCCCATCTAAATCGGGAAACCTACTCGGCATCAGTAATATTGCACACTAAACGACGAATGTCAGATTCTGTTACATTGGAGATGGACTATTCCTTGCGATGGCTTACTATGTGAGTAGTATGTGTTGTTCCAGAACGACCCCCATGAGTTGACGGCGTTCTCGAGACCCCAGCCGGTCGCCGGTGCACTGACACCATCCTTCACTTCCAGGGCATCGCAAAACTCGAAGAATAGTGCCCCAGGGCCAGTGTCAGGCGACAAAGACTGCCAATCAATCAGGTTATATTGCACTGGATTTCCATTGTGTCAGTATCCGCCTATCCCAAGGAGGTAGACCAAGGACTTGCGAGCAGAGGCAAAGTCATCGATATGCGAGAGACCGCCAAGTCCAAAAGCTTCCTTCAGACTCTGCATAGCATCCGTATCATTCTCGTCGTAGAGCTGGTCGAGGTATGCAATGACAGCTTGAACGTCAGAGGAACAGTTCTGAGGCATGTATTCACGAATAGGCGTGAAGTAGCCGTAATAGTCACTGGGCAAGAGGGTCAGACGTGGAACAAGGCAATATATGGAGTAAACACGCACGTTATCGCTTCCACGACACTCGATGTTGCATAACCCGCGCGGAAGACGCCCGGCTTACTATTCGAATCAATCAGTCAACCAATCAACCAACCAATCAATCAATGTAATGTCGAGTCCTTCGTGGAATACACTTACTTCACCATCGTCCAACTCGTCAGAGCACCTACGGGCGCTCTGCTTCAGCAATTGTTCAATGACAGATTCACATGCTACTCGCCAGAATAACTTCCGCCGAACAAGACCCATGGCGTAGTGTCTGGCTTCACATTATCACCCCCAGGCATAGGGAGGTTAACATTCTGCGCAAAGTAGACGAGATCGTCAATGGCTTGTTGGATTGTCAAGAGCTCTAGACTCTGAGATGTGAGGTTGTCATAAGGATTGGAGTACCCGAAGAAACGGTGTTCGACGAGGACGGTAGCCCCATGTTGTTGTTGAGCGATCATACCACTGATGGTTGTGTTGGTGAGGTAAGCCTCATAGCCTGCAAAAGTGTCAGATGAACACGCAAGGGATGAGGCTCTGAGAAACCTACCGTCAGCGTTAGTCTCCCCTGGAGTCATAAATACGATAGGACCGCCTAGATATATATTTTTCAATTCATAAGCGCATACTTCCAACGAAAAGAGAGAAAGCGAAGAATATACCATCTACATAACATTCCCAGTTCATCCAGTATCGTTGCTGGAAGGTACCAAGACTGGGGTCGTTGTGGTCGATCAGTTGATTGAAGTAGTATACGGTCGTGAGCGGGGGTAGGGCAGTCCCGTTCGGACTCGTGACTGAGCGTTCGGGGGCGGGAATCCGGGGGATAACAGGTCTCCCGCGTAGCATGGCATTTGGAATTGCCGCATCTGCAAAGGAGATGGAGAGCAACGCTGCCAGGACAGTAGTGAGCATCATCTCTCCACGGAGGTCTACAAGGAGCGGTGGAGAAATACTCACCTGCTAGACGGCTAAGACTTTATACAGGAAGGGTACATGGGAAACCTTGGCCGCATTACACATACTAACGAGAGTCCCATAGGGTCCCCGACGCCCTCTGACAGTGAGGTGCCGAACAGATACACAATTCAACGTTTAATAGCCACCGCAAAGTTCGCGTGAGCAACACTGCCCGAGCAGCCTATCTCTCAACGGAAGTCCGCAGGGAGTGGTTGGGGAATACTCACCTGCTAGATGGCTAAGCTTTGATACAGGAAGGGTGAATGGAAAGCCTTGGCCGCATTACATGTGCTAACGAGAGGGTCTCTATGATACGGCCTCTTATTGAGATACTATACATAGTTCAACCGCCATCGCAAAGTTCGCGGAGCTTGTATTACATAAGCATTCCCACTCGTGCCCGCCGCTGCAAGTCCCTTTCCCAGCCTTTGCGTAGGTGGCTTAGATGTTCGCCCGACAAAGAGTCCACGCGGTGTCCAGGTGAACTACACGTGCACCCGATGCACCGCCTTTTAGCCCCGGTCCGCCCAACACAATATTCCAGCGTGCCCCCGGACCACTACGTTGAATCAAGTTTGATCAGCCTCCATGTATTCGTCCTTGTCCGGGAAGGACTCGCCCTTCACCCAGCTGAGGACTTACATAGGATGATTGTTGTCTTTAAACCCTTGCAAGTTCTCTCGGCACACGGTACGAGGAACTCTGTGCGATGGATGACCTTGACGAGGTTATTGTCCTCAACCGAGAAGTACCCGAACTTTACCCACCTGGACAACACAATCGACCCGCATCGTCAAACCACCTTGCAGTTAGTCTCTCCATTCGGTACAAACAGCTGGGTCGATGGTAGACCTCAACGAGACCTTGTCTTCGAACGAGAAGCACGGGCACTGTGCACGCCACCCATCCACATCGCACTGCCCACCATGTCTCCTCAGCCCGCACACGCGTCCCTGCAGCTCACACCACCCTAACCAACCCCCAGCCTGTGTCCCCCGACGAGGTCAAACACACGAGATAACTTTCTAAGAGAGCCTCGTTACGACCTTCCACCGAAACGGTAGCGCTAAAAGTCGCCTGTGGTATATTGTAAACGCCACTCGAGACACCAGGACACAAAGGCAGGAGGCCGTTGGTGATGAAAGCCCTGTTTACGACGGTGTTCCAGCCCTCATACACGCTGTCCACCTCGGCAACGGATGTCAACGGTGATGAAAAGAACTTTTGAGCATGTGAGCCACATATTGAGCCTCTGATGGGCCACAACCAAAACGTGCGCTGGAATGTACCCCTTTGTACATGGGCTGCAGGTTGCGACTCTCGGGACCAATTTGGTAATGCACAACCTGGTTACATCCGAAACTACGAGCAGTTGAGATCGTTCACGGCAACGTTCTCAACAAGCTTGGCTTGTGTCCTATGACCCGACTGGCACGTCCCGCATCAGGTTTTGGACACCGTATGGTTGTCTCAATCAAGAAAGTACCCCGCACCGGTGCCCCGGAACTAGACGAACGCGCGATACAACATCAGATTCACCTCCAGAAGTAGCTTCCAAGTTTCCTCGCGAAAAATGCGGCTGCTGGCGAGTTCGAGTTGAATCTGTTATTTTGCCAAGGGTAGTAGGCGTTATTTCACAAGGATCCTCACGAGTCAGGTGCACTAAAGTCTGACACCATCTTCACTTCCGGTGCATCGCAGATCTCGAAGGACATGGAAATGGGCCCTACAGTGGGCTGCAAGATCGCACTGAATCTGCATTTTGTCGGGCACTCTTCCCGAAGAGGTAGATCCATGATCAGGACTTGGGAGGAGCGAGGCTCCTCGGAGCAGCCGTCGGCTCACAGTCACAGATATCATTGCTGCCTCCAAATTCTTTACACAGCCACGACAATGTGATGTAATCGCGAAGTCATCGTTCGTCATAACGAGCAGAAATGAACCAGGGTTAGTACTGAAGTCGAAAAAAACAAGGCCTCAATGCCGTGCTTGTGATGCCAGGGTTGGGGGCCAATTGGTGTAGCAACCATATCTACACGATGGCACGGAGCTGGCCGCATCGCAAAACAGAGTGAACGAGCACAAACCAGTACTTTTGCAAAGCTTGCGGCCGGATTGCAACCCAAGAATTGCGTGGGAGTACTCGGGAATCAACCCTAACCACTGAGTAGGGTTCAGTTGTAATGGGGGTTTTGCGTTCTTGAGTCCAGTAAGTTACTGAGTACACCAGCCTCCGGTCCAGGGGTGCCTGGAGGGCAATATTAATAAAACGAAGGACAAATGAAATCTAATAATATAGTGACATAGAGTTGCTCGGCCGAGAACGTCCACCGTGGGGCCTGTTCAACTTTGAGGACACACCTGGCAGAACTTTATCCATCAGACACCCTCTCTGCGTTCGCGACCACTATGTAGAGCGGTCCTGGTCATACAGTGTTTATGCGCAGATACTTGTGATGTTCGCGGAAAGGTCGGTGTCACACATGGCAGTGGGAACATTTATTTATTCCTTGCTGGCAGTGATTCCGAGTCGCTGGCCCAATTTAGTCACCCCCTTCAGGCCACAAGCTTCAAGTTCAAGTTCCAGTGCGTGTCAATGAAACATAATTCTCACAAACTTGCCCAGATATGCCAGCTCAAAATGTCGAGGTTGGGCACTCTCAAGCCAAGATGCAATAACCAAGGTATACTACTTCGTTGGCGAGTCTGAAAGTGAAACCGCTAAATCTGCTTTCAACCCTAACCGCGTTCGCTGCGGGATGTACATATATATCTCACGATGATTCTAGAACTCGGGACACGGCACAACCCTTCTGCGTTCTTTCCCCACCCAACTGGCACTCGATAGTGCGCCTGATCGGCGATGTTGATATTGGCCTTGCCTCACGTTTTCCACACATCGTCTGCTTCATGTTGGATAAGCGGAGAAATTTTTCCCGTGAGGACTCTTCTGAACAACGACACCCTTCGTCTGACCTCCCCAACAGGTCCAACATCAAGCCAGCACTCGCATAGGATATTTCCGCTCTGTCACCACTCCGGTGACCAATTATTGTTCTTCGTTGGCATCAAATCACATTCGACCAAACACGGCCTGGGCCACCTGCCCTCAATAGAAAGCGCAGGCAGAGATCCTGAGAGCCTTCCATTAACGTCTTCCCAACCCCCTCTCTTCTTCCAATGGCGTCCTACAGGCTGTCCAGACGAGGATTCAGACTACTGGGAATCTCGTTATTGTCTTCCATTGCGTTGCTTATCTACATACGCTGGCACGACATTCTGCCACAATTTTTGGGAACACGACTTCCTCCGCTGTATGAGAAAGTAAGAGCAAAGGAAAATTCCTTACCGCACTACGAAGAGTACAAGCGCAAGTCCGTGAAGTACTTCCTTCCCGCGAACCATGCCCACAGTAAGAAGTCTAGGGATGTTACAATACATGAGTGCCTTGCCCACTCACTGTCCTTTTCTAGGTTCGGGTTGGGGGAACGTCATGCAAGATTTTGTCATGATGGGTTTGCTCGCCCATACCACCAATCGATCGTGAGTATCTCGTGCTGATTGTCTTTCATGCATCCATCACTTTGCGAGCATCTAATTTTGTCATGGCATGATTCAAAGTTTCGTGTTTAATGATTACGTTTCGAACCCGGACGGCTCACTCTACTCAGAATATGGCGGCAAGCAGGTCCCTTCGCGCATTCCCCTCTCTGCTCTCCTCGGCGGTAAGCATCATCCCCGATTCTGTTTCGCAAATTCATTGCTACTAACAGGTCCGATGGTCGGTGGTCCATGGCCTCCCGGTGATGAAACACCTCTCTCAGTCTCCAGAGAGTTCTTCCATAAAGTCTGCCCGAATCCAACAGTCCTACAGGTGTCGGATACCAACAATGATGACATGCGATTTAGCGACGATATCCCAGCTACCTACGTATTCGAAAAATGGGTAGAAAAAATCAACTCGATCGATGACCCATGCCTCATGCTGGACCCGAGTAACAATGCGATTTTTGAATATTGGTGCGCAGTTGGGATGATTCATATATGTCACAGCCTTCTCATGTCGGCATATAGGATATTTGGTAATAAGAAGCGGATGTTGAGTATTTGGCCCTACTTGTCGAAATCGCCGGTCACTACGCACTGGGGATGGTCACCACTCGTCCACGATGCTTTCAGTCGAAATCGCCATCTTTTCGAACCGACGTTTTGGGGAGGGATCTTCGATTCTCAAGAGGGAAACATGTCTCTTGCTATCCCTGGGCTTCTTGCGATTCACGTCCGTCGAGGGGACTTCAAAGATCACTGTGTGCATCTCGCCAAGTGGTCCTCGGATTGGAACGCGTTCAACTCATTCCCTGAATTTCACGACAAGTTTGATCGACCAACTGACGGTGGTTGGGGCGAAACGTCGGAGGCAAACATAAAGCTCTACATTCGGCGCTGCTACCCATCAATCGAACAGATTACCGAGATGGTCAGCCAAGTCCAGAAGGAAGCCGTGGATCCTCTTCGATATTTGTACATCATGACGAACGGCCCAACACCGTGGGTCGAAGAACTTAAATCCGCCCTCGCACAAGACATGAGTTGGGATCACGTCGGCAGCAGCCGGGACCTGAAGACGACCTGGGAGCAGAATTTTGTTTCCCAGGCTCTGGACATGTATGTCGCACAGCGGGCTCAAGTATTTATAGGGAATGGGGTAAGTGTTCTGCGCTCGTACCGCAGCTCTTGTACTGAATCAGGGATGATAAGTGGTCCAGTTTGACGTCTAACGTGGTTATGCTACGTATGGCTCAAGGATTCGAACCGAACACGAACAGGTTCTGGTGAAATGATGGCTACCATTGGGCTAATATCTGACTGAACAATTTGGCTACTAAGTACCTGATTGTGACTATATGGGATATTAGTAGGGGAGGATGCGACTATGGCGGGAGGAATAAGTCGAGAGCCGAGAGTACACGAAACTGGGTAAAGGAAACCTAATGAACGTAGCGTAGATTAGGGTAGTTATGTGCTACAGTAATACGTCGGGGGTTGGTTCCTTAACGCTTACTTGGGTTAGTGACCGTTAGTCGTGTCACTTTACGATACTAACTCTGAAATTCATCAGAGACTACCCTGAGACGCCCCGAACGCAAGCTGTGAATCGAGAGCGTTCATTCGAAGATTAGGTGAGACGTCAAACATTGAGAGCGATGTAGCACGAGACAGTACACAATCTGGCAAACAAATCTTTGCTGTCACTCAGTGGGTCGTTCCGAATGTAGGCGAAGTACCCGTGAACGGATAATGTAGTAGTACAGTACTAGTCAAGACACCTCCTTGTTTCCTCTCTAAAATCGGCCATTCTCTTGGACTGAATACATCACGCACAGTAGAATAAACGTCAGGTTGAAAGTCACGATCTTGCCTCTTACTGGTAATACATTGAAGGATGAGGGTGTCGTGCAATCGTGAAACAGAAGGCTCACATGGCACAATCAGCTGTAAATAATGTGACGCGAGTTCCCAGGCGGCGAGGCGAGCGCCGAGCGGCTGCGCATCATTGATATATGTAACGCGTCTAATGTAGCCGAACGAATCTAAAAATAAAATGACGAACAATTGAATTACGTTCAAACAGTTTCGCCATCGGCAACCTTCGCACGTTCGAGATGAGCTGCTCTAGTAGACTATGTAACACAACGGATGGATCCAAAACTAAACACAGCCTAAACGCCGCATAAAATGTGAAGATAATGCTCCATACTTCAAGTTTAGTACGTCTTTCACGTTTCTCATAACATTTAGACCAGTGTTAAATATTGATCCCTCTGTTGTGTAAGTAGCGTAACGATCATGATGCTATCAGTGCTTACCGTACTTACCGGAGATACTTGCTGCGCAAGGTGAGAATAGTGACTCCACCTTCCTTCTTCGGATCGGGTCCACAGAACACAACTCGCCTCCCAAGGGTGATTCAGATTCGTTCACTGTCCCAAGAACTTACTATTACCCTTTGAGTATACTAAGAAGTCTTTCTTATCGCACAAAGTTGCTCGCCGATCAATCAACACCAATGATTCCGCCAACTATGGGTTGCTATCGACCAAATGTTTTGCATCCTTACGTCAAATACGTTAATGACATCGCTTCAGGATGCACAGGTCTGTACTGCGCAGTGCGGTCTGCCAGTGGTGGCGTCTGCCAGCGTCTGCCGCAGCTCAGTTTCAATGACCGCAGTGACACTGTTTCGGGCAAATCAAGCGCAGTATAAATGCACCTTTCCCGGTTAGCGCCATGGTTAGACACGGGGTACTCCAAGTCGACATCAAGAAGTTCCCGTTCCCCCCCGTTCTGCAAGTAAACTGGAACTACGACTCTGTACGTGGAATCCTGAAGAAAACCGGCATTCGCGAATGTCAAACTTCTGCTTTCCTTACAATCGACGCTGGTCGCGAGTCGCAGTCCTCTTTGCAACGGCGGTCTTAATTCTCGTGGTCTTTCCGTTCAATCGCAGCCTCGTTCATTGCTTACTTGTCTATGGTCGCTATCCTCCACTATACCCGCATAACCGCGAACTGGAACGGGAGCTGCCACATTACCAATCCTACGAACGTTCAGATGTCAAGTACTTATGGTCACCAAATCATCCAACTAGTATGCTAAATACACGCTCCGTCGCAAACCTCGCTGATCGTCATTGTAGAGGTAGGATGGGGAAATATAATGCAGGATTACATCCTAAGCTATGTTCTCGCATACGCGACCAATCGCTCGTCAGTAGCCTGGGCCACAGACTGAGGGAGTCCGTTTTTGACACCAGTCCTAGTTTTGTCTTTGATGACTATACATGGACCGTTGACGGCACACCATACTCACACTTTAATGGGAAGCTCATTCCATCTGGCATCCCTCTGACTGCACTTATCGACGGTAAAGAGCACTTCATTCTTACATAAGCGCTGAGTACGATCGAACATTCAAGGTCCGCTGGCTGGTGGGGTGCTTCCTCCAGGCGACAATGCTCCTCGAGCCGTACACAAGGATTTCTTCCATAGAGTTTGCCCCAATCCGACCATTTTACGATTATCTGATGTCAGTGGCTGGAGCAATTCAGACACGGTGGAATTTGTCGTCGACAAATGGGTGGAGAAGATTATGTCCATCGAAGACCCTTGTCTACAGTTTGAAGAGACATCCGCGGATAAACAAATATTCGATGTCGAGTGCGTTCCTAGCAACATGTACTGATGGAGAATTGACAGGTCTTGCAGGGTGTATTCTCGGAAAGATCGCCTTCTGAGCATTTGGCCATACATGTCCGGTTTACCTGCTTTGACCCATTGGGGATGGTCTCCCTTGATTCACGATACTTTCGAAGCAAATCGTGGACTTATCTTCCCACCTGCCTTGGACTGGACAGAAGGCCAGGATTCAAGAGTTGCCGAGACAATGGCTGGCCTACTTGTAATCCATGTACGAAGAGGAGACTTCGCTGGGCACTGCAAATATCTTGCCAATGTCAACATGGACTGGAACGCGTTCAATTCCTTCCCCGAACTCCCTGACAAGTATGATCAAGTCCACTCTGATCCTCGACTTTCACCAGAGAATCACAAAGCCTACATGGACCACTGCTATCCCACCATGGAGCAGATCGTCGAAAAGGTCGAGACAGTACGTGAGGAGTCATGGGAACCCCTTGATCACATCTATATCATGACGAATGGTGCTGATTCATGGGTCGCGGACCTCAAAATGGCCCTACACGATCTTGGGGGATGGGAACATGTAGGAAGCAATCGGGATCTGAGCTTGACCTGGGAGCAGAAATTCGTTGCGCAAGCGGTCGATATGCTAGTGGCACAGACAGCGCAAGTTTTCATAGGAAATGGGGTGAGTTGACCTTCCGTTTGTCGCATATGGGATTTGACTAGGAATTCGTAACAGTGGTCTAGCCTTTCTTCGAATATAGTCATGCTTCGCACCATGGACGGTCAACCACCGGAGAGCAATCGATTCTGGTAGCTTACATGCTCTGTGCACGCCAGTGTGGGCCGTTACTCGTCATAACATGTCGTGTGCAGTCTGCATGGGGGTAACTGCCCAAGAAGGCACGAGCGCAAACCGGGTGCCTGTCTGACATCGCAGAGAGGTTGCGTACCACAGACTCAGTGGTTTCAGGCACCTTCGATGTCGAATTCTTGAAACTGGTATGCTGTTATTCCATCGTTCTCTGTAGCATGTAAAAGTCTTTCAGTGTTGTAGAATAATCCGCGTACTTATACTCGTGTAATGCGTCCCATCGCGCGCTGGGTGTAGTAGAAGTTACTAGAACGCTTCGATTTATGTGTGGGAGGCGTTCACTAGTGAAGTAGACCAGATCAAGTGATTTGCCTCGTTTGGAAGGGCACTGCAAAGGAGTCGCCCCTCAACCAACGCTTCACCCCTTGAGCTTCACTCTTCAACGTTGACCAGTCTACGTCGCAATCCGTTGAAACTGGCTTACAGCTAACTGGCTGTTCGCAAAGACTCGACGTCTACAGTCGCCGCATACTCGCTGGGAGAGAAAGCACACGGGTTGAGCCTACATTTGACGTAGACGTCATGTCCACGATATCAACCCAACTGCGGAATTTCAAGGAGCCCTCGAAGGAGCAGCTGCTCCATCTCTTCTTCTCAATACCCGTACCTGAATTACCGATTACATCGCCTCCCAACGATGGCGACAAGCACAGCGCCTCAGACGCTGCAAGGATGGACATTAATGCTGTGCTTAGTTTTGGCGAACATGGCATCGAGGATTCATATGTGAGTTTGCTTGCAGCCATCTCCTCTCCAGGGAAAGTGAACGGACATTACACGTCTAGGCAGGGAAACTGCATCTTATCCCACCATATCTAGCGTTCTCCTCTTTAGACCGCAAATCAGTCCGGTTCACATTACCTTTGTCGACCGTACGACGGGTGGAGCGACTCAATGCTCGGGCTGGTGTCTATGCACTTAGTTTATCAACTTGGCACGGCATGAAGATCGTGGGTCGTCATCAATATTCACGCGACATACTGACATCTTTTCATAGATCGTCCAACTAACTTCTCTGCGGCCAACAGCGGATGCATTCTGTACTCTCTTGCGCGAAGCATTGAAAGCAGAGCTTCAACATGGTCAGATGAAAGCCGTGAAAGGATTCGTAAAGACTTGTTATTCCGAAGCGCTTATATCAACGACATCTTCGGTGGCCGATCACGAGCGAGAAGACGGAAGTTTGATCACAGAGACCAAGGAAGGATCTCCGCCTCCAGAAGCTGAGTTCCACGGAGGTCTCGGCCTGAGGTTCAGGTTTCCAGGTGATCCGAAGAAGTGAGCTTTGTCTTTCACGTGTCATTCACTCCCTGAGCACTTCTAGATTGCGAGAAGCCTCGAAAATCAAGCTCTGGACCACTTACCTACGGAGTAAGTGTATTGTTCCGGATGAATTTTGATGATCACACCTAGAACAGCCCATGGTCGGAACCTAACTCTATTGAGATACCCCCAATGCACGCGTCTTGTGCAGGTCGGGTTACCCAATCGACTCCGTGGCGAGATCTGGGAAACTTTGTCTGGCTCGCTCTATCTCCGGTATACGTATCCAGGTTTGTATGATCAGCTCGTCGAGGATGTCAAAGGCAAGCAGAGCACCAGCTTCGAGGATATCGAGAAAGATTTACACCGAAGTCTTCCTGAGTATGCCGGGTACCAATCGGAGGAGGGAATTAACGCGCTTCGTCGCGTCTTGCAGGCTTATTCGCTTAAGAATCCCGAAGTAGGGTACTGCCAGGTGAGTCAATACATCATACAGGCGCCTCTTGCATCATGTATTTCTCTAGGCAATGAATATCCTTGCTGCAGCGATTCTCATGTAGGTACCGTGGTCTACATTTTTCTGCTTGGCTCATTACGGAACTCTAGTTACATGTCAGAAGAACAGGCGTTCTGGCTGCTCGAGGTTTTGTGTGATCGCCTTTTACCCGGATACTACAGGTATGTCTGGAACCAGATGCATCCCGACTGGATTTGATTTGATTTGTCTACTAGTCCAACCATGCACGGAACACTCCTCGATCAGAGAGTCTTCGAGTCATTGGTCGTGCGGTGCCTCCCTATGATACATGATCACTTTTCGGTTGTCGACGTACAACTGTCGGTAGCATCTTTGCCATGGTTCTTGAGTTTGTCAGTATGATCCCGGCATAGATCTGTCTTGGTTCATCAGCTCATTCTTCTCCATAAGATACATCAACAGCATGCCGATGGTATTCGCCTTTCGGATAGTGGACTGTTTCTTCTGCATGGGCCCAAAAGTGCTGTTTCAAGTTGGGTATGATTTCTCCCGACGCCTGTGATGGAAGATTTCGCTAATCCCTCCACAGACTCGGTCAGTGCATTGATTCTGTCTAGATCCCGTCTTATTTTCCTCCCACTCCATAGCGATCCTCAAGATTAATGGGGAAAAGTTGTTGCAAATTCAGGATGATGGAGGGTTCTTGAAGTAAGCTTGTTACGTTGTGTATCAGGTGCAGTTCCTCTTATCCACTGCAGCTTGATGAGGGAGTACTTTGCATCTCTCGGAGACTCGGCACACCCAGATTCACCAGACCCAAGGGCGCGTGCCATCACACGCTTCCAGGAACTTCTCCTAGTATCGTTTCGCGAGTTTGCAGTGATTACAGATGAAACGATTCTCTCTGAGCGGCGCAAATACCGCAACGAGATTGTTATCAGCATCGAGATGTTCTCAAGACGGGCTGCTATTCGGTATCTCAAGACGCTTGCAAGGTTTACAAAGGAGCAAGCGGGCTTAATCTACGATGCGCTGTACAAAGCGATGTGTGTAGAGCCACCCCCACCGACTGTCGCGCCGCTGCCCTCGCTACTTGTCAGCACTGATAGCATGCAGGAAAGACCCGAAACAAGAATCGGACTTAAGACTTTCAGGGTGTTCCTGAGTGAGATCTTGACCTGGGCACGGGATGAAAAGATTGTGCTCAATGGTTTCCAGGTGTGTGGACCTCATCCCGATTTTCCTGGTTCATCGCTTATTTCGGGCTAGCAACGCATTGACCGCGAGGTCGCAGAGCATGAACTTATTGATAGGCTTTTCTACTTCTGGGATACTGCTTGTAAAGGGTCTTTATCATTCCAGGTGGGTTTCGCGGCTGGATTGCCAACTTTTGGGTGCTTACTTTAACATTAGGACCTAGTTTCTGGTTTGGATGGCGTAATGTTTAACGATCTGATGGACAATATAGAATGGTTTTTTAACCTGCACGACAAGAACAAAGATGGATATCTGACGAAGGACGAAGTTCTGACATTGTCCGAATCTTTCTTGGTGAGCATCACGGAGTGTTGTATGATCACTAACGGAGAACCTGTAGTTCATTTTCCGCCATGAAATTGGCGATGCCTATCTGGGGGCGGTTAGCCGCTTCATGACGAACGCCTTTGAATACGGCGATACCCTCTTACCACAAGAAATGAATAGTGAGACTGGGAAAACCGAGCCGCAGCAAATAGGTCACAATCAACCATACCTTAATCTTGCAACGTACGGCATGGTGCAGTGGGCTTAATCACCTTACTGACTGTAATTTGATTAGTTTCCGAATGGTCGTCTTGGCCGACGAGATACTGGAATCATTCTTCGAGACTGACTTGTCAGCATCATTCAAGTTGGACTCTGTCCCAGATTTAGAGCTGCCCACTTCGGGCGGAGGCTTCTTGGAAGATCTCTGGTCCAACATCGCGACAGAGGATAATAGGAAGATTTTCCACAAACTCAGTGACGAGCTCGGGAAGACAATCGGCAAACACCAGGTCATCTACCGGCCCACGATCGGGCGTTACACGAAGCTGGAAGAACCGAAGGCACGCGAGCCACTCGTCTCACCTGCGCCAATGTCGACCTTTGTGTCCAATAGCTCGGACACCCTGACGACATCTCTGAGTTCCTCGTCAACTCTCACTATCAACGCTGTAGCTGCGCAGGACAGCGGCCCTGGCTCGGCATTGTCATCTGCTTTTTCTCCCCTGCCACACCTCAAGGCAGTCAACGCGGCGTTCATGGAAAGGACACCGTTTGCCATTGATGATGCGGGAGACGATGATGACAGTGACCTGGATATGGTCCATGGGGAGGATGATGACCAAGTCATGGATGAAGTCGACGCTTTCCTGGAAGCTCATGATCCCGGACTCACAGATGCAGACAAGGAGGCTGCAAAGGGTGAGCATCGTTAGCTCGCACTAAACTGTGTCTGGTTCTAATATCTACTTTTTCGACCAAGATCTTCTTAACGCGAAGCCCGTATGAAGGACGGAGTCACGACCATGCTCACCTTCACCAAATTTCTCTGTGTACTTTTACTACTTAACTTGCACGGCACGGAGGTTAGCAGTACGGAAATTAGTGTGGAGTGATTTGAAGCTCCGACACGGCTGCAGTTTCGCTAAGACAGGGGTTGACTTTCGGTTTCGGGTAGAAATCTTGTCAAGCAACTTGAAGGTGATTTGAGAGCCTTCCACTAACCTCTTCCCACCCCCCTCCCACCCTTCCAATGGTGTCCTACAAGTTGCCCAGACGATTCAGACTACTGGGAATCCTGTTATTGTCTTCTATTGCATTGCTTGTCTACATACGCTGGCACGACATTCTGCTAGCATCTGCGGGACCACGACTTCCTCCACTATATGAGAATATAAGAGCAAAAGAAAATTCCCTACCACACTACAAAGAGTACAAGCGCAAGACCGTGAAGTACTTCCTCGCCGCGAACTATGCCCACGGTAAGAAACCTAGGGATGATACATGAATTCCCACTCAGCATCCTTTTTTAGGTTTGGGTTGGGGGAACGTCATGCAAGATTTTGTCATGATGAGTTTGCTCGCCCATGCCACCAATCGATCGTGAGTATCTCGCACTGGTTGTCTTTCGTGCCTCCCTCACTTTTTGCGAACATCTAATTTTGTCATGGCGTGATTCAAAGTTTCGTGTTTAACGACTACGTTTGGAACCCGGACGGCTCACTCTACTCAGAATATAACGGCAAGCAAATCCCTTCGCGCATTCCTCTCTCTGCTCTCCTCGGCGGTAAGCATCATCCTCGATTCTGGTTCGCAAATTCATTGCTACTAACAGGTCCGATGGTCGGCGGTCCATGGCCTCCCGGTGATGAAACACCTCTCTCAGTCTCCAGAGAGTTCTTCCATAATGTCTGCCCGAATCCAACAGTCTTACAGGTGTCGGATACCAACAATGATGACATGCGATTTAGCGATGATATTCCAGCTACCTACGTATTCGAAAAATGGGTAGAAAAAATCAACTCGATCGATGACCCATGCCTCATGCTGGACCCGAATAGCAACGCGATTTTTGAATATTGGTGCGCAGTTGGGATGATTCATATATGTCACAGTCTTCTCATGTCGCCCCCCCAAATAGGATATATGGTAATAAGAAGCGGATGTTGAGTATTTGGCCCTACTTGTCGAAATCGCCGGTCACTACGCACTGGGGATGGTCATCACTCGTCCACAATGCTTTCAGCCGAAACCGCCATCTTTTCGAACCAACGAATACAACGTTTTGGGGAAGGTTCTTCGATTCTCAAGAGGAGAACATGTCTCTTGCTATCCCTGGGCTTCTTGCGATTCACGTCCGTCGAGGGGACTTCAAAGATCACTGTGTGCATCTCGCCAAGTGGTCCTCGGATTGGAACGCGTTCAACTCATTCCCTGAATTTTACGACAAGTTTGATCGACCAACTGACGGTGGTTGGGGCGAAACGTCGGAGGCAAATATAGAACTTTACATTCGGCGCTGCTACCCATCAATCGAACAGATTACCGAGAAGGTCAGTCAAATCCAGAAGGAAGCTGTGGATCCTCTTCGATATTTGTACATCATGACGAACGGCCCAACACCGTGGGTCGAAGAACTTAAATCCGCCCTTGTACAAGACATGAGTTGGGATCACGTCGGCAGCAGCCGGGACCTGAAGACGACCTGGGAGCAGAATTTTGTTGCACAAGCTCTGGACATGTATGTCGCACAGCGGGCTCAAGTATTTATAGGGAATGGGGTAAGTGTTCTGCGTTCTTACCGTAACTCTTGTACTGAATCAGGGATGATAAGTGGTCCAGTTTGACGTCTAACGTAGTTACGCTACGTATGGCTCAAGGATTCGAACCGAACACGAACAGATTCTGGTGAAATGATGTCGGATAAGCGTGACCTATAGGCTAATATCTGACTCGGTAATTTGGCTACTACATGATTGGGACTATGTGGGGTATCAGTGGGTGGTCGTGCGAAGGGTGCGACGGTGGGAGGAGTAAGTCCTCCTGCAGTCAGGGGCACACGAAATTAGATAACATACCGCGCGCAGAGAGCAAGTTTTCATAGGAAACGTGGTGAGTTGACCTTTCGTTTGTCGCATCTGGGACTTGACTAGGAATTCGCAACAGTGGTCTAGCCTTTCCTCGAATATAGTCATGCTTCGCATCATGGACGGTCTACCGCCGGAGAACAATCGATTCTGGTAACTTATTTACACGCCCTCTGCGCGCCAGTGTGGGCCGCGGCCGTTACTCATTCGTCATAACATGTCGCGTGTAGCCTGCTTGGGAGGTAGCATTTAAAGGACTTTCAGCGTGTTGTACAAGCTGGAATCTGTCCCGGATTTAGAGCTGCCCCCTTCGATCGGAGGCATCTTGGGAGATCTCTGGTCCTTTCTCTTCCCTGCCGCACCTAAAGGCAGTCAACGCGGCGTTCATGGAAAGGACTCCGCCCGCCATTGATGATGCAAGAGACGACGACGACGAGAGTGACCTGGACACGGTCCATGGAGAGCACGGCGACCCAGTCATGGATAAAATCCAAGCTTTCCTGGAAGCTCATGATTCCGGACTCAAAGATGCAGACAAGGAGGCCGCAAAGGGTGAGCGATCTTAGTTCGCACTAAGTGCGAAGGACGGAATCACGTCCATATATACTCACCTTCACGAAATTCCTCTGTGTACTTTTACTACACGCGTTTCTACATTTGTAAAGCACGGAGGTTTGGAGTATGGCAAACAGGGTATATTGATACAGGATCATCATCAGGGGACTACATAGACAAATCGACATGAGATATTTCAAGTAGGCGGCCCTCGATCTGACCATATTCGAATTGCAAGGTCTGGGTCTATTGAGCCGGAGGCAATCATGTTCTGATGAGGGTGAGTCTGTGGAGAACACCGTTCAGATTACAAACTGTTAAAATGTAAATATCTTACGGCTACAGCGACAACAACAC
The DNA here is from genome assembly GCA_038093415.1 of Xerocomellus chrysenteron. Lineage (NCBI taxonomy): Eukaryota > Fungi > Basidiomycota > Agaricomycetes > Boletales > Boletaceae > Xerocomellus > Xerocomellus chrysenteron. Next base: position 6,207 of record JBBPSD010000408.1, on the reverse strand, counting down.
CTGGGAGCGCTCATGAGCACAACTAAAATGATACCAAGACTATTTACGTACCAGAATGAGCTTCTAAAGTCTGTGCAATTTCACGACTTTGCAGGTCCCAAATATACACCTTGTTGTCTTCGCTACCGGACACGATCCATTTTCCGCCCGTGACACTGAAGCAGGCTGAAATGCAGTACTTCTCGTTTTTGTGACCCATATAGGTTTTTAAACACCGGGAAGTGTGATAATCCCAGAGGCGGATTGCACTATCGTGCGCCGTCGACAAGATATACTTCGAATTGGGCGAGAACTGCACGTGCTGGCTGGCACACGTCAAGTAAAACTCGCTTTGAAAGAGCGGGGGTGAATGTAACTACCATACAGCGTCATTTCCCTCGGTCAGTGTCTTGAGGCATTGTCCTGTGGTGGTGTTCCAGATCCGACTGCGAGCCCAAGTTGAGCGATCGTGGACGAACAGAGGAAGCCAACTCACATCAATCCATCGAGCGCACAAGAGACGACGAGAGTTGCATCCCGGTTGAAATGCACGGCGGTCACATAATCCATGTGGCCGTTCAATGTCTTGGTACACTTTCCTGAGTAGCCAAGATCGAGTAGCTAGAGACGAGAACTCTTGATATACGAACCTCTCGCGACATTCCAGATGCGAACGTCACCATCGCAACCTCCAGATACCAATAGGTCAGAGGCAACGCTATAATTCACACAAAAGACGAAGCTCGAGTGACCTCGCAGGTGTTTCGTGGTTAGGCCCTGGCTTGCACCGTGTTTCCTTTCAGGAGACAGGTACATTGTGTGAGGATGGATAAACGCACAGTGTCTACGTTCCATATCCGTATGGTTGTGTCGTCCGAGGCAGACGCCAGATATATGCCATCTGTGGACCATGCAATGTCAGAAAGTCCCTTCGTGTGACCATTCAGGTTCCGGATCAGTTCGCCAGTGAAAGAGGACCATATTTTAATCAAATTGTCGGCGGCTATATGAAAATTCCATCTAAGGTGGGAAGAAATAAATGAGCAAGGGAGCATACCGCAAGACGCGAGAAGGGTCCCATCAGGGCTGAACTTGACGGCTGAGATGGACTGAGTGTGTCCCCGAAGAGTATGTCTTAGTTGGTAATTTGGTCGTTCGCGATGGGTGGAAGAAGGTTGAATAACCTGAGTGGACGGCTGCACAGCTGGGGGTGGGACAGGGACAGGAGGAGGGTTATCGGGAACTTGGGGGTCGTCTTCCGTAGTCTGTGACGCGTTGTCGTCATCAGTAGTCGATTCATCCATACCAGCAAGTGGATCCATGGTGGAAAATAGAAATATTAAGAAAGCCTACGATCAGTGAGGTAGATGGTCCATCAACACGGCTTGGGACGAGTTTGCGCGTATTTGGCGAAGGCTTTGATAATTAACAATGCCAAATAATCACACTTCGTGTTGGAACTTGGAGCACCTGGCAAGTCACAGTGTACTATTCTTCAAGTCTGTCACCTGAGCCATGTCGTGGCTGCTGTCCCGTCGCTGCACAAATCGAGTCACCTCGTGTGTAAAAAGACCCCATCGTCTATTGTCAAGGAAAGGCTCCACGAGCTCCAAGTCGATATTTCAACCTTCGGGTTCTGCTGAGTTTCTTGCCTCTGTAACGGACGTAAATTCGTTTCCGCGATTAAATCGACTGCCGGAAGTGAGTCCAGTCACTTGCTATACGATGGTCTTACTTCCTGCCCCCAAAAAAGGTCATTGTAACCGGTAAGCAAGAGCAATGTAGCGCTCCTGCTCGATAGACAATCTTCTGCCAGGGAGAGCGAATGTAGGCAAATCATCGTTGCTCAATGCTGTTCTCGGGCGCAAAGATCTGCTTTTTACTAGCAAGAAGGCTGTTAGTAGTCGTTTTTGCTTCTGTACTGTAGTTCACAAACAATTTGCAGGGTCGCACCCAAACTTTGAATTTCTTCAGAGTTGGTCCCTACCCCGGTAAGCTGGTTGTTGTCGACACCCCTGGATACGGTTCACGAGGTCGCTCGGAATGGGGCGCTGTATTCAATCACTATGTTACAAATCGCGAGGAGTGAGTGATGCTATCATCAATATATGTATGACTTTCATCGACTCAGCAATACTCCAGGCTTCGACGGATATACATATTGTTTTCTGCCACTCACGGCTTAAGATCCACCGATAAAGCCATGCTAGCTGAGTTGGATAGTCGGGTTCAACAACTTGGCGGAACGAAGTTCACGTTGCAAGCAATAATCACGAAAGCAGACCAACTCGGGGACTCGGGTCGGGAACACGTAGACCAGATGAAAAATGCCATATTTGAAGCTGCGCCAACGTGTCTACCGCCGATCATTGCAGCTTGCCCCCCAAACGGCTCAAAGTTTGGTATTGAGTTGGTCCGTAAATCGATAACTGATTGTTGTGGACTATAATCATACAGTCAGAGCCTCTTGTGTTATATCAACAAAACCATGCTAGTTCTTCTGGGCCGTTACCCAGTTGTGCAAGACTATCTTCCGTGATATCGACATAAACCATTCTCAACAACAACAGTAACCTTTCAGCCTATTTGGTTTCCATCGATCGCTGTGGAGATACGTCCATTAATAATCACAAACCTTCTGAGAGCCGTCCTGGATACGCCTGCAAACTTTCAGTCTTCAGTGTCACTCGCTTCGTTGTGCCTTGAAAAGGGTTCCATACCATTAGGTGACTTGTACGTTCATGACAAGAGTTGGGCAAAATCACTCTCATGTCTGGGGAGGAGTTGTCTCAGGAGTCCCATCGATCAACTAATTACGATGTCAAAGTGCCGTGGGTATATGTGGTGTCCATAGAGGATATCCGTGGCCTCGAGGGGTGTCTGTAATCATCACTCGAGGACTGGGACACTAATCGTTGACGTTAGCTTTTGGCAATATTCACCTATGATTCACAGTAAGTCGTACATCTTGGGCCAAGCCTTCCTCTACAGACCCTACAGACTGGTCAATTGATATATGATATGTGCTGTTTCAAAGTCGTCGCGTTTGACTCATGCTTCGGTTCATTGGGCGCAGGGTGTGTGGGCCTGGCCTTTCCATTGGCGTGGCAGTCACGACATCATCCAAATCTCTCTCTCATCGCAAGATAGGTTGCAATTGTAGGCCAACATGGCTGCACCAGGTGTACTCTTCCCAGGAATTCGCACCGGATGGCGAGAGAACCCAATTGTGTGCCCCGAAAGATTGAGTTCGGTCTTCAGGCAGCGGAGAGCTTTATTGACCATCGTGCGACTTAGTCTGGTGACCAGCCCGTCTATGCCGTCGATAGACGTGCGACTGGCATGGGGAATATGTTCGAATATTGGAGCTGCGCCTTTCGCATGTCACATCCACACAAAGTCGGGGATACCTCGCAGACATGCCAAACTTATCGCACGCGAGAAAGCAGCCTATCCCCATGTGATGCAAAGACCGAAAGGCTGACATTCCAATGCTAGGGTCAAAAGATAATCATCTGCGATACCCATACTCTTGTTACAGTGCGAAAGACGTGACGTTACCACAAATAGTACTTTACGACCATTTACTCCAAATCAAAGAGCAAGACCTCTGCAATTCCCTGACCATCGTTTTCGAGTCGAAGCTCGGCGCCTGGCTCGTATTCCAAATACGCTCCGTCTCCCTCCCGTAACTCAACCTGCGGTCCGTCAGCCTGAGAGCCGATCCTCAAAGTAACACCTCTCCCTGGCCCTGGATTGTATCCGGATTTTTGAATCACATGAATATATCCTTTCTTGTTCCGACCGTTTCCGTGGACTAGCGAGACGCCTGGGTGCATCAGTGAGGCGTACATCCGGAGTTCCGAACGGATCGGCGCAGGTCCGCTGTCTTCTCTGCGAAGAGAAACACCCGCAGCATTATCGGGGGCAACCAGAAGGACGAAACGGTTCTTTTTCTCTTCGTCCGAGAAGTGTCTACATGCGACAGATCAGGGTCGCCGAAAGCAAAGGCGGAACATGGCCGGATATGAACATACCTCGTGAAATAGGCGGGCTTGCCTCGACCTTGTCCAGAGCGAGGCGACGCCCAGATCTGGCAGAAATAAGCTTCATTCTCTCCGTGCGCCTTCTCAGAATGCGAGATTCCTGTTCCCGTGGAGGTCATCTGGAGTGCGCCACGGGAGAGGATCTCCGTATTGCCCATGGAATCCTGGCTATCCGATTGTTCGCGACGCTGTACGAAGATGCGAGAGATGGGGATGCTTACTGCTCGAGATTTCCGCCAATGACATAGGAGAATATTTCATAATGCTGATGACTGTGTGTGCCAAACCCTGTGCGGGCGGCGACGCGGTCCTCGTTGAGGACACGAAGGGAACTGAAGGACTCGTGGCTAGGGTCACGATATCTAGGTTTTTATACTCAGTATGGAGATGATACAGGGTTGATGTATATGCACGAACCCGGCGAAAGCAAACGTATGGAAGGTCTTCAACCAGCCGTGGTCTGCATGACCCCGCTCGTTGCTGCGACGCGGGATGATTCGGATGCCCTTGTCCGAATTCATTATCACGGTTACTGAACAAGCTGATCGTGTAAAAGGGGGTGATTTGTGGAGCGGATTAAGGCGGTGCACGAGGCCCCTGGATGCCACTAGTACGTTGATTGGAAGGGAAATGTTGTCACAAGATTGATGATCAAGAGACAACGGGTGGTTTTTATATCCAGTGTGACTCAGTCATCAGTCGACTCCAGTCTCCGAGGCTTAGTGTTAGCTTACGAGGAGGATTAGACAGGCTCGATCGGGATTTACCTTTCAAAGTGATCGTGCACCCACGCGTTCACACGAAATTGCCAATGCGCAATTGTTCAGCTACGTGGCCTTGGTCATGCAGTTCAGACCTCACAAACAGATGCCCGTTAACGAGCACTAGCTCTGGCCCCGAGTTGTTGCCTCAAGTCCAATATACCTGCAAAATCCGCGGGGTGACCTGCAGTCACGAGATGCACCGCATATCGTTTCAGTTCAATGTGGGTCTCCCTGACACCGCTTCGTCCGAGCCCCCCATCCGTTTATGGTGTTGAGCTTTGCACGACCCCCGGAAATTAATGTCAGTTGAAGTTGTAAGCAGCACCGGTGACCTGCACGAAGAGGAACGTTGGATCACGCTCGCCGTCCTGTAGCTTTCCCCTCTTGATGTCAACATGATGAAGGATGTACGGTCTCCCGTAGGCGGACCGAGAGATAAGCAAAAAAAATAATCGTTCCTGATTAACCAAATCGGTTCGCTTCCGATTCACCTCAGGCTGGGTCCTCCCACTCGATCGATGGAACGACTGATCAGCAAACTCGAGAGGCACGCAAATTTTCCCAAAGTTTCTTCAGACACGTTCGTCAAATTTCCTTTTTTCGTCGGCATCCTCCAATCAGGACTCCTCTGGAAAGTCACCTCTACCATGCCATTGGAGGTGCGCGCGGTACTTGCACTATCCAATGGTAATCTAACGAAAGAAGGCTGGGACTCCGTTGATGGCATGTTGACACCCTGCCACATCTACGTTATGCATTGGAAAATGGACAAGTTAGTATTTACCCTGAACCCCTTCAAGTTGAGCCAAAATTGTAATCAGTGTGGCTCGCGGGGAACACTCTCCCGCCAATGACATTACTGTCAATCAACCCGCTGGACACGTGTACGTCATGTTCATGCTAGGGAGGTGTGCTCGTGGAAAGGTGTGGAATATGCCCCGCATGAACAAGCCCACACATGTCAGACACTCGTCATCCATGCAATCAGATCAAACCAATGACTTCATTGACACACCTCTGAATGTCGTATCATTTTAACCTCCAACACACGTGTTGACAACACCGGAGAAGTGGTTTCATGCGTCCACGGTCAAGAATCTCAGTTCGCGAGACGTGCTTGTCCTTGACGCACAAGTATAGCCCCATCGTAGAGTTCGTTCCCACCCCACAGCACCTCACTCTCCTATCAGGAATACACACGCAGCCAACGTTTGAAAGCATCCATGAATCTTGTGCGGTATCAAGATCTCCCCAGGAACGCCGGGAACCATCCTCACACCCGTTTCTCATGGAGTTGATCAGCAGCTCAGTGGCCGGGCCCCTGTGGTCGGGCTAACGTAATCTGTTGGGGAAAATATGGACGGAGGGCTCTGGAACAGAAGCAGCCTACTTTGTGTGTCTACATGCTAGTCCCGGTG
>JBBPSD010000407.1:0-26324 GCA_038093415.1 Xerocomellus chrysenteron | reverse complement strand
ATTGTGATATTTACTTGTATTGTGCCATGAAAAGTATAGGATTATGCAAGTTTACCATTTGTAATTTGATGAGAATATGCAATGACCCTGGTATTACCCTGACCTATTTGCCAAAAAGGGATATAATAGAGGAACCCTCAGTCTAACCTTACCTATTTATGAAAACCCTCTAAAATTCTCAATACATCAAATTACACTGTCAGCCTTTATATCTGCTTTGTAACACACTCTCTATTATATCCACAGCATTCATCATCTCATCACAGCCCTTCCCAACTTGCTCTATAGTGGTTTCCTTATAATTACAGTCTGTATACATCTATTACCACATTTCCATAACCATGTGAACATTTCATATTTCGTGGGAAAATATACTCACTCAAGTGCCACAAATTGTGCGAACTTTTCAAAAATCGTGGGAACTTATTGCCTAAAACACACCCTGAACCCACTACTACCCCCAACCCAATTACAAAAAACCGGTTTAATGCTGTTGATAAGATCTTGATCGCTCGCAGCCAGTGCTGTTGGGAGGGTAAGAATAATGAAGCATATGAGTTCGAGGTCGATATTACCTTGCATGCCAGTTCGCCGCCTAGAATCACCAGTACGGATGCAATCCTGCTGTTTCGCAGCAGGTAACACTTCACGCTGACGTCGCCCGCGCCGCATTGAGTGCGTGATGGTTGATTTTGAAATACCACTGAACTTCGACTGCGGCATAGTCAGCGAGCGCAGCTGAACTGTCGGCGATGCAGATAGAGGAAGGAAACAGATGGGTTGGGCGAGGAGGAGAACGACGAGGAGGCAATGAGTAGCTTCAGCGTAGATGATGACGAGGGCGACGACGAGAAACGACTGAGTTTACCGCGTGCGACAAGGGGAAACAGCTGAGTTCGTCGCAGATGACGACGGCGAAGGTGAAAAACGAGTGAGTTCGCCGCGTACGACGAGGGGAAACGGGTAAGTTCGTCACAGACAACGACGACGGAAACGATGAGAAACGTGAGTTGAACCGTCGCGGACGGCAAGGAAAACCGAGTGAGTCCACCACAAACAACAACGACGGGCGGCGACGACGATGACAATGACGACGATGGAGGGAGATGATGAGCAGCGTGGGAGAACATTGAGGAGGTGGGGACTGCTTAAGTGCTTTGGCGAGCGTCGATACGACCTTGCGGTAGCGATCCCTAAGGTCTTGCCTAAGGTACCATAATTCTCGGGAAGGGAGCCTAACTAGGCTTGAGGAAACACGTAACCGAGGAACCTAACTAGGCTCATTTAGCGGGCGGGTCAGGTGCATGCGGGAACAAGAAACAGTCGGACGTGACGAGAGTAGATTACATGCACATGAATGAAAGAGAAAAAAAACGAGGGGAACACGTCACCAAAGCTGGTCTAGGAATGCTCATCATATCTCGTACGATACATTCAAGGAAGCAAGCGAGACTTTTCGTTGACGAAAGAGTCTTGAACCTGGAAAATGAAAATGTCAGCAGAGTTAGCTGAGGCGGCGCCCGAGGGCATGCGCGCCAAGAGCGGGATGAGGACGAGGTGCGAGCCAAGCGGGCGCGACGGTGAGCACGAGAGGGCGAGGGGTAACGATGACGCTGTGGCGATCGTACGGTTGCGATCGTCGCGTCGTTATCGTCGCCACGTCTCTGTTGCGCGCACGAGGTGGGCGAGCGGTGACGACGACTCCACGGCGATTGTGCGGTTGCGATCGTCCTGTCGTCGTCGTTACCGCGTCGCTGTCGCGAGCGCGAGGGGTGAGGGCGGGCCAGGGCGAGGTGGGCAAGTGGTCACAGCGACGGTGTGCGGGCCAGGGCGGGGTGCGCACGAAGTGGGCGTGACATGGTGTATGTGAGCCGTGCACGTCGGGAGCCTGAGGGCGGGGGACGTGCGCATCAGAAAGGCGATGCAAGTGGTGGCGGTGGCGAGCGAGGGCGTCCAGGCGATTGCGGGCGGCGGCGGCGGCGAGTGGAGGCACGTCGGGGTACTGACGAGGCCCCAACTGAGGTGCGGCGTTATTTTGGGTGACGAGGCTCCTGCGAGGCATGGACTACCTACTACCTACAACGAGAATGGGTCTGAGAGACCCTTGGAGTTCGAAAAAAGTGCTGCCTGAGGTGGGTGGGCCCGCGTTTGAGGAGGCCCCGCTCCAGTCCCCGATCCGATGCGTGGTGAGCCAGTCTCCCCCATGTCGATGCGGCGGTGGGCCCGAGGCTGGCCCACCGCCGAGTGTACTATGTGTAGAACGAATCTCGTCGGATATCGAAAATCGCTTACCCTATAGATTATCACATAAGCATGGTTAGAAGAGGAGTTAGCCACACGTCTCCACGTCTCTTACTCTACGATGTCTGTACCAATAAACAGGGAGACCAACGAGCACCAGCAACCTGACAATGCAAAGCGCTCGAAAATCCAGCCATATCTAGAGATTCTCGGCATAATCTCCGTCTTCCATGCTTGGATCGTTATCGTTGCTGGGCTGTACCTCGATTCGGCTACATATGCCGGCTATCTAGTCGCATATTGGGCCTTGGCAACGGTTTCTACTTGGCTTATCACCTCCCTCGGCTTGATCTCCGCTCAGGGACGAGGTGCCTACATCCAGTCCTGGCGGCTTGCCCTCGCCTGGCTTCATGCCGCCCAGGTCATAGGGGCATGGGCAGTGTTGCCAGACAATTTTCGTATGTGACCCACCACTATACGATTATATAGTACTAATGTGTTCCTGCAGGAGCATCAATTCGCAACACGATATCCCCACTTCCCCTGCTGCTCATCATCATTGTGCTACTAGTAGTGCTCTTCGGCTTCACTTTCGATAGACTCTACGTCAACGTCACGTCACGTGCGACCGGCAAGGGACCTGAAGGAAGCAACCCGGGCCCGGATGTCCTCGCCAACCTCGGTCACTGGATGGTCGACATTCTCAAGCTCCCGCCACTTTTTCGCACAGAGCGTCAACCTCCAGTCGTGCCTGCATCCGAAACCGCGGCTTCTGAAGAAGCACATGAACTGAGCGAGTTTGGCATGGCTGGGGGCAGTGCTTCACAAGGTACTTTTCAAAAATTGTTATCGTATATGGTAGGTCGACACGACTAATGTTATGACAACGTTTCACTTCATTTCATTTTAGGCACAGCACCGACACCAAGGACCATCAACGTCGAGCGAGAAGGAGCATCTACTCCGAACCAGTGATGACGATCTTGATTTAGTTTAGTAGCTCATATATCCTTATTCTCGTCATTATACATACCTTGCGATAACATTGTATTCCTATTGGACATACTGTAGTACACTACATTGGGCTGCGGATTACAGCACATTCGGTTACAAGTCTTTGATCAGTCCATCACCAGGCTTATGGTGGTTCACATTGAGGATATAATACAAAGAGGTACGGGAGAGGAATGGTAAATAGCCCGCGTGCATACCGGTCGTTCGGCTCCGTGAGTCAAAAGAATGGGTCTCCTCGTCAGAGAGGTCGGAATTGGCGGGTCAGGCAGGGATCAAAGGTTTGCTCAAATTCCTGCAGCTGTCGAGGAAAAAGATGATAATCTGTTCGGACCAATTCAATGGTTTTTATACCAACGAGTTATAATGCTGAGGGACATCGCGGTCGATATAAAAGGTGCGGCCGTCGAGGGTGGCGGCAGAAGTCATGGTCGCCAGATCGGTGCGTGGACGGGGGCATTCAACCGTGAAGGCAGCTCGGCAAAGTTTGCGGTTTAATTTACCGGATGAGCAGGAGAGGCCCGAGTAGACAGGAGAGACCACCCAGGACCCACCTCCGTCCAGCAGAACATAGTCCCCGGGGATCAAAATGTCGGCTTGATCTCTTTGCAATGCGGGACCAGCTCGCTCGCCACGCCGATTTGAATCAGAATGCGTTGGATATAAGGCCTAGCCTTGCCAGAGCACTCGCCAAACCGTTTATAAATAGTCTTGTTACCAGAAACCTGCCAATAGCGACGGTTTAACAACAATTTTGGTCCCCACCAGTCGCGAATCTTACCGAAAGTATGGTGTCGCAAAAACTCGCACATTCGCCATTGCTCGCGTTCGAGGAAGTTGTCTTGCAGAGGAGAGTTAGGGGGTATTTCCGAATCGGCAATGTGAAACCACAAAGCGACCACGTGTCTCTAATAATCCGCTACTCGTCACTCTGCCCAGGTCGAGATGGCTGTCTTTGATGGGGTGTGCTATTCGCTCTCCCCGTCGCTCTCCCCGACACGCAGAAACGAACTCGCCGCCGTCCTCGACCTCAACGGCGCGGCTCCGCACCCACCCTACACCCATCTCATCGCCCCCCCAGCCTCCCACGCCCACAACAATGCCACTGGCGACCCCGCCCTCAAGCTCGTCACCGACCGCTGGGTCGATCGCAGCGTCGTCATGGGAAAACGCCAGCCGTGCGTATCTCTCCCTCTCTTCTTTCCCGTGGTGTACGACTCACACGTCCCATCACTCGTCCTAGCGAGCAGTATTACTCCCCAGACCCAGCCATGATCTTTTCGGGCGTCGTCGCCTGTGCTACTGACGTGCGTCCCCTTCACGTCTTTTTATTCTCTTGCGCGTCACCTCTGGCTCATATCACGTTCACCTAGATTTCTGTGGCCGACTTGGAGGTACTCTCGGCAGGCATCACTGCACTCGGTGGTCAATGGCGTGCCGGTCTCACCCGGGATGTCACCCATCTCTTCGCCCTCCGCACAGGCAGCGACAAGGTACCCACCCCTCCCTCACCCGCCGCGCTCACCCTCTCACTCCATCACTCAGTACAATACCGCACTTCACTTTGCACCTCAAACCCACATGTGCATCCTCACCCCGCACTGGTTTGACGACGCCGTCCGTCTTGGTCGTCGCATCCCAGAAACACCCTACACTTGGCCAGACCCACCCGTCTTGCGGCCCGGTGTGACCCTTGATCTCGACGACGCTCCGCTCGCCACAGATGGTAGACGGAGACGAAAACAGGACGCAGACGCAGACGCAGGAGCAGGAGACGGCGCGAACGTCCCCAATCAAGGGGAACACGTCCGCGTTTGGGCAGGTCGTCGCATTCTCCTCTCTACCTCGCTCGAATTGGCAGACGGCTCACGACGTGCGATTGAAGTACGCATCCAACGCGCCGGTGGCGTCATCGTCCACATCTCCGATGATGCAGACGAGGATGTGGAAGAAAAGGCAGTTGATGAATGCGACGTGCTTGTCACACGATGGCGGAGTGGCAAATCCTATTTCAAGGTATGCACTTCTGATAATCATGCCTCACTCTCACATTTTGCTCGTCCAGGCAGCACGTGCCTCCGTTCTCATTGGGACTCTCGGCTGGCTGTTTAGCGTCGAGTCTAGTGGTACGCTCCACTCGCCCCTCGACTCGCTGCTCTGGTACCCCACTCCAAGGGGAGGCATCCCCGATCTCACCGATTGTGTTCGTGACAGTTCAAGTACCGTCCCATTCCGTCCTAATTGACGCTTGCAGGAGATTTCGATTACCAATTACACTGGTGCAGCACGCGACTATCTCAAGCGTCTTATTACACTCGTCGGCGCCAAGTTTACGCCAAGCATGAGTCAGTCGAACAAGGTCCTCGTAGCGGGCTTGTGAGTGTAGTTCCATATCGTTATTCACGCGAATTGACTGAATCCCCTTGTAGCCAGCCGTCACCCAAGACAACCCGCGCACTCTCGTGGTCCATCCCTGTCGTCAACCACACATGGTTAGAAGATTGTTTCGTGGAATGGCGGTTGGTACCATTCCTTGCTTTTCTTCTATCATGCTGCTCACACACACCAGCTCGCTCACGGTCGGACTCGAGCGCTACATCGTGTATCCTCCGGGTGTCGACTTTGGCAGAATTTTGATGACACGACACGACAGACGTACGTCTCGTTCCATGTCTTCATCTCTTTCTTTATTCGCTCATCTTTTACGTTCCCAATTTTGCTTTTTGTCTACAGCACCTTCTGCTCAATCTGTGCCTACCCAGCGCTTGAGCGGGGCTGCTGTACCAGGCGGTCGTGGTATCGGCATTATTGACGTGGATCAAGAGGAAATACGCGACGCAGAATATCTCGCTCGTGCTCACGAGAGCGGGGGTGCACTTGGCCTATCGACGTCACATGAGGCTTTTGCCGATGCCACCACAATGGATGGGATGTCCACGGTCCTGTTGGAGGGCGACCTATTGGCCGAATCTCGAGCGCGACCACGTTCGCGGGCGGGGTCAGTGAGGAAAACGCCGTCGTCATCCGCAAGGGCGAAGCATGGGTCCATATCGACACCGATGACGGCGTCAGCAACGGGAGCGTTTGTCGATCATGTAATTGAGCTTCCCACAGATGACGACGACGACGTTGGTGGGAAACGACATACCCCGACGAATGGTAAACAACGCGCACGGACGACTTCAGCAGGGTCGCATGTGACTCCGCAGAGCGTGTCGAAATCGTCGTCAGTGGGCCTGTTTTCGACCGCAAAAGAAGTGGAGGTTGTTATCCGTAACTCGGGCGGGAGCTCGAAAGATGGGAAAGAAAAGGCCAAGGAAAAAGGAAAGGGGAAGAGTGATATGGGAAAGCGGCAAACACGCCCCGCGGAGGAGGCAGAGGAGGATGAAGATGCTCCCCAGCCAGCGCAGCCTCCAAAACCCAGGGCGCTTCTTGTCCAACGTAGACCAGACGTCAAGGCTGCTCGGACCGAGGATCAAGTAGAAAAACAAGCGACCATGCAGACGAGCGGGCCACGACGACGACGAGCAGCAAATGTAATGACCATCTGTTCCGATCCAGATTCGAACTCGGATGGCGGCGAGGGCGAGGGCTCAGAGGTGTCGGTGCCGCCTCGGAGGGCAACAGGCGCGGGATCGGCGACGCCTGTCAAGTCGGGAATGAAGCCTAGACCAAGGTCTGAATCTCGGTGTGAGGATGAAGCGAGGCCGATGGTTGCAGAGTCTGCGACCGCTGCGGGGACTGGGAAACGACGGGAGGAGGTGGCAAAGCCGACACGCAATGGTGCGGTTGTACCCAAGGAAAAGGAGAAAGAGAAAACAACCGAACGGAAGAAGAGGGAGGGTGCAAAGGTCATCTCCCGCCCTCGATCGCCTACGCGTTCACCGTCGCCGACTTCCCCCGGTATGAAGAACTCACGTACGCCGAAACGGCGGTTATCTGTCCTTGTCCCATCTGCGCCCAAGGAATACTTTTCATCACAGAGCGCGCGCGACGCGGTAGAGGCCGAGGCCGAGCGCGATTATGAACACGAAACTAGGAAAAAAGGAGCAGGTGCTGGTGCAACCTTGGAGGCCAGACGCAAGCAGCTCGCGCCTGCAGCGTCAATGCATGCAGTTGCCGCAGAAGCGTCGACGTCGACGAATAAACGCGGAAAGCCATCGCCTGCAACAATATCGGCTCCCCGTACTGTCTCTGGGAAGTCCAAGTCGCAACCCCAGGCCAAGGCCAAACACAAGCCTGGAGCGTCAATGGAAAGGGCCAAGACTCGTGCAGGCGGCAACGAGGACATGGGCGAAGAGGTAGAAAACAACGATATATCCATGGTCGTCGACACACCCGTGATATCTACGAGTCGTGGCGGACCGAGACGAAGTGCCGCAAACAAGGCGACTACGCGGTTAAGGGAGGAGATCATGCCGGACGTAGTCAGCTTTGAAATGGAACAGAAACAAGCGAAGCGGAGGCGGAGTGCAGGTGGGGAGTCTGTCGCATCTGTGAGAGGGGAGGAGGAGGAGGAGACGGAGGAGAGGCGCGGGAAGAGAAGAAAGGTGGCGGCGGAGGAGGAGGAGGAAGAGGAAGAGGAAGAAGCCGAGGTGGAGGACGTAGTGTTGGTGCCGTCGGCCAAGGCGAAACCGAAACCGACCAATGGGAAGGGCAAGGCGAAAACTACAACCACTGTGGGCTCCGACGAAGACATGGACAATCCGCCTACGAAGACCAAACCTAGTGAAGCCCAGGAGAGGAAGGGCGCTCGTGGACGGGGGAAAGAGTTGGCCGCTATCCGATTGATGACGACTACCGTGGCTCTGTCGGATGACGTTATCAAGGTCGGTCTTCTCCTTCCCTCGCTCATAGAGACAAAAATGCTAAAGCCGAACGTCCCAATGGCACAGCGTCTCACGAAATTGGGCGTACAGATGACGACGAAACCGACCGATTGTACTCATCTTGTTGCTAAAGGCATCGTTCGAACGGAAAAATTCCTCTGTGCCATGACTGTCTCGCCACATATGTTAACCGAGGAATGGGCGAATGCAAGTGCCAAGGCTGGCAAGCTCCTTTGTGCGTCCAGAAGTTCTGTCTGAATATCCTCCCTCGTCGCTCACTCCACTCCCCAGCTGAAAGTGAATACCTCTTGTCTGACGCGGCTGCAGAACAAAAATGGGGGTTCAAATTTGTAGATGCGATGGCGCGCGCGAAGGCACCCGAAGGCGGTTCAAACTTGTTCAAGCAAATGACGTTTTACGTGACGCCCAAAGTTTCTGTCGATGCCAAGCTGCTCAAAAACATTGTCTCCGCTGGAGGTGGCCAAGTTCAAACCTCCACAACGCCAACCGTGCGTATTCTAAAAGGGAAGGCGAACCGATACGTGGTGTCGTGTCAAGAAGACAAGGCGATTTGGCGACCGTTGGTGCAAAATGGTTTCAAGGTTTATTCGCCCGAGTTGGTGTTGAGAGGTGCTTTGAGGCAGGAGATTGAGTGGGAGAAAGAGGAGTGTCTTGTAGCGGGGTGATTGCCAGCCTCTGCAAGATATGGGAGGGGAATTGATTTGTGCATCTGAATCCGATATGTGTACTGTAGAGATAAGTTATTCTGCAAGTATGGGTGTGCTGTTCGCGGTGATCGTGGAGACCCGGTCCAGGTGTTTGGTATTCCGCCAATTTCCAGCCACGTCGCTATGAAATCGGACTCGACAGGCATGTCCTTCATACCAACACTTAAAGTTATTGGCTCGCCTCGTCATTGACTCGGATGAGGTGCAAAACTCACTACGCACACAGGAACTTGATAAAGCACAGCTGATAACGGATCGCTCAGCGCTCAGAACTTACCATCTCAGCCGGGTTGCTCCGTATCGCAGAGGCAGTTTCGGTTTCTTGGATGGGCTGGATCCGAGTCCCCAGTTGGTCGGGTGAGGAAGTATGCCGCTCACCGGGTCTGAGGTAGCTGGACTACAAACATCTAAAGTCGGTCTTCTACTGATATATTTGAGCCTTCATCCGTTGCTTTCTGATGTGCGCTGACTCGGGGTAACGGTGTTGACAGTATTTCAATGGGTATGTCGTTCTTTTGACAGCGAGGAATTTGTTTACAATGACTTTGGATACAGTTCGGGTCCAGTCTCGAAGAACCTTGGTAGTACGCGCATATATCTCATTCGAGTCCGGGGCTACACTGATTTTCTGTGGCAGATGTTACCCCGACTCGGACATCTGACCTGTGTAGACACATAATCGGATAGCGAGCCGCAAGAATGGTGTCCCATCCGACGTCGCTCATAGCATTGGTGATCAGCGGCATGCCGATATTGACGGCCATCCATGCGTAAGAGTTTGAGACAGGGACCAGCTTTTCGGTCTGCAGTCCTCCAAGGCACCTAAAACTTGTTTCCGCACGGGGGTGTGGCAAGGTCCTACCAACCAGAGCCACGACGGGGCTACTGGGGATGAGGACTGCAAATTTGGCGGGTACACAAGTGCGAGAAAACACGAACACGAACTTCGCACACGACCTGTGTGCTTATGTTGGGTATGGGCACAGTGGGTACAGATGTTATACCCGCAGCGGGTTACTACCGGTACCAATGACATGCCATTTCCTATCACCTAAACAGATTCGAGCCTTGAATATTGAATGCAAGCACGAAACACAAAACTTACTGGACCAACAAATCCCGAAATATCAAAACTTCGGTTGTTCTTCATTGCTCAACCCGGAGTGTGTCCTTCGAGTTTCCGTCGCATTCCGGGTGGGCGTTGAGCTGATATGGGCGAGGGTGTTCTCGAGACGTTCTGGAAAGGCGCTCTTTAGTGTCGGGATTTCCGTTAAAGGGAAAAAGTGTTCGAATTCCTACTTACGGGAGTGCGGAAGAGCGTGGAGGAATGACATAGATTATGAGTAAAATTTATGTACACTACTATATTTGCGACATCTTTCTCAGTGTTGGAAGTAGAGAAGGCTGCTAAGAAGTACGGCGCAAAATGAGGTGACTTACTACTGCCATGACTTACCAGAACAATCCACGAAAGAACCTATGTTGATCAAGTTTTCGAACTCTTGATAAAGCCTGTGCATCGTGCGAAGGGTTCGAAAAGGGAGGAAAGCAATTGAAAATGGGAGGTTTCAAACTTCGAAAATGGTTGTTGCGCGACCTGTTAGGACGGACGAAAGGGGAGGAAATGAGCATGAAGATCAATCGTGGAGTTGCAAACTTGAAAATGAGCGATGACCCGGGGCTTGCATGACCTGGTCGGACGGGCGAAATAGGAGCAGATCATCGAAGAATGGGGAAAGGGAGTAGCAAGCGGAAGGATTGAGAATGTATATGTGGTCATGCGACAGAGTCGCACATGCATCCGCTTCCCGAGCTCACCCGAATTTCCTATGACTATCGATGTGTGTTTTCAAAACATATCTTTCTGGACCAACTTGCCTGACAACGACATGAACAAAAATAAGATAATCAATCGTGGCCACTAGGAACTGGGAAACGCGTCGTGTCCCGCGACAGGAAGTCAATGTCGGGCAGTAGGTTTATAGGTGTAGGTCTACTAATAAATCCAAGCAAACATAACGCCGATTTTCTATGTTCGAGGGGTTTGTCGGTTTTAAATTCGCACGACGTCTACCTTATATATAGCCTTGGGGGAAACCCCACTAGTCGGTTCGTCGTGGCCACTAGTCACTCTGAGGATTTCGATGAGCGAAGATCACATCCTTCGTGAACAGCGTCCTGTCTGTTCTCTGGTCCCCGCTCTCGACGTATCTCTCGAATTAACAGAGACGCAGATCAAGTTCCTGCTTCATGCGATCCGTGACGTGAATCCGGAAGCCGTCGACGCTGGGGTGAGGATAAAACAACGGGTCTTCGAGGTTCAGAGAAAGTGCGTCGCCCAATTCCTGCATTACAACTTGGCTAACCTTGGATGGTTTCTCAGAGCATAGTGTGTTATGATAACGTCCAGTGTAGCGTTCTCGTCTGACATTTTAAATGCCGCAGTGAGATCTACCCCTACCCGTGCATTCGTGGGTTTCAACACGTCTCTTTCTTCATGTCTGAAAACAATGCGTTTTCTCACGTCCTAAAAGTGGGTCAGGGTGCCGGACAAGCCAACGCACCCTTGCTTCTCGACCTTGGCTGTTGCAGTAAGTCGTCCCCGCATCATGTTGAGCTGACAGATGCTAACTCGTTCGCGAATAGTGGGCACGGACCTGCGTCACATCGTCCAGTCTGGATACCCCTCCACGTCCGTAATCGGGTGCGATATACGGCAAGATTTTATCGACCTGGGTTACGCACTCTACGCCGACCGCGACACCTGCCCCATCCCATTTTTCGTCGGGGACATCTTCGACACCAAACTTAGACCGTTCCCTCAAGTAGCGGACGATGCCTGTCCGTCGCTCAAGGACGTCCGGAGCCTCAACGAGCTTCGCGGACGGGTCAAGTGCATTTACACGGGCGCACTCTTCCACCTCTTTGACGAGGGGACACAAGAAGCGATCGCGCGGCGCCTCGTAACGCTGCTGGACGTGACGGAAGGAATCGGTCCGGTTGTGCTCTTTGGTAGGCACCCTGCCAAAGAAGAGGAAGGCGTTATCGACGACGCGCTGGGCCGGTACGTCAAATAGCGCGCGTGTTGGTGTTGTTTCGTTCACGTACTTATGGGGGTGTAAATCTAGACCACGGTACGCGCACTCGCCAGCGTCTTGGGGGAAGTTGTGGGAGCGAGTGCTGGGTGGGAAGATCAGTACGCGTGTGGACGCGGAGTTTCGCTTGGAGCAATCGACTGAGAGGGTGAATCCTGGTCGGGGTACGGAGATGATGCGGTGGAGCGTCTGGGTGGGTTGATCGTGTATCTTGTACGAAATTGTAAGTATCCCCGCAAGGTGGCCTGCCAGTCCTGATAAGAGACGATCTGGGCCAACAATTTAGAACGCACAGTAATGGCCAGGACAGTGCAAGTACTGATCACGGATATTGTCGTAGGTTTGCATCGGATCCTGGTCGTTTTGAGCTGCATGACCCCCTTGTTGCTTGATTCTCGGTTTTTGCACTGGCAGGCGTTTTCGAACTTGCGTTTTGCCCTAAATGGGGTACGTAACTGGAATCTGAGGCTTGGCGCCAGTCTTAGGTTTTGGACCTCCGAATCAACCTCCTCGCCCGTCGTTAATATATCCCACCCCATTCGTCTGCGTGACCTGAATCAAACTGCTTGACAGATCCGGGCTATCGGCTCTTGGCATTTTCGGCGACGCGCGGTTAAACATGGTGTTTAATCCGCACGTTCTGAGATCGGTCCAGAGTTTTCGAAAAAGAACGTGTTGTCAGCTGAGTTTGAAGGCACTGTCTTCGCGACCGCCATTTACCCTCGGATCGATGATGGTCGACAGAGCACTGCGGCGCACGGGGAAATCGTGGGTGACTGGGTCGGATCTTTTTGGTACCAACTCACACAACCGTACCGTCATCCGGAAGAATGTACGTCTCGAACCTTCCATTGATGACAGTTCGTCTCCCGAATGCATTGAACGCGATGTGAATGTTTTAGATCCCCCCCCTTTTTTTTTGGAAATGCGCACGCCCTCTCCATACGCTTGCTTTTTCAGTCTCGCCGATAGCCACGGCTTGCCTCGGACGGAACAACCCGCTGTTATGTGGAGGGCACCCCTGTCTCATTTATTGCTTCAATTGAATTGTGAAAACGGCCGCTTTGGGATCCGTTTTAGAGCGCAGGCTGGTTTCAGACAAGGCAGGCTTTCCGATGGTGCCATTACACATGTGATGCATTTGGATGTCGCCAGCTGGAAGCAAGTCGATCGAGAGGGACTGCAGAAAGAAAAAAAAAATGCGGAGTGTTTGACCATGAGGAAGGTCAGCCCGTTCAGATGTCGGTCGGGAATGATAGGGACACATCTGAAGCTGTTTGATCGGGGACGTAACTAAAGAAAACAGGCGTTGTACAACGCTAGAAACAGTGGGCCCTGCTGGCGCTACTTATATTCGATTGGCACCAAGGTGGCCCGCGACCTCTTGACCTGTTCCCTCAATAATAATATTGCGGGCTGTCACTCCTGATGAACGTATTCAAGAATTTGCTTCATAGTACACAGCATGGTCTGGTCACAAGATTAGCTAACAGCCATGACAGCCTGGCGGTGTTGGACAGCGGAGGTGGCACATCCCGAGTTCGAGCCGGACTGCGAGGCTCGCAGACTCCAAAGAAGCTTGGCATGGTTGTTTCGAACTTACATTACCCTGACGTCACCGGAGCCTGTCAAAAAAGGATCCCATGTGATGAGAGCAGCAGTGGGTCGGAAGGCCGAGGTTGGAAACCCTTTGCCAACCTCGTCCCAACGTCACAGCGTTTGTCCCTCAACAGCTCGAGATCAAGGACCTGCGAAGCCAGGAGGGTACAATGAGCGCGTCTGCCATTAAACTTTAGCGAGTCCCGTATTAGTAGGGGGTAGCAGAATACGACCGAACGACATGCGACTGGCACGATGAACGTCCCTACATCCAAGACACGAACGTCTAAACTTTCGATGCAGAAAATTTAATTCAATCTCCAATTGTAGGAAGCAACATGGTACTGCTAGCGGCTTAGGGCAAGAAAAGAGGGGCCGACCGCGGAGAGGCGATCACCCGCCCAACTCCTACACTGCCCTAACAAGAAAGGCGATGTCTGTCTTAGTTGTAGTGCTTCACGACGATACCTTCAATGACCTCCTCTTCTGTATTATTCTCCGATCCCTTTTTCAACGCCACACGCCCATACGTGATCGTTCTTTCCTTCATCCACGCCTCCGCAAGTGGTGCCTCTTCGTCAGGCCACCGTCGTTCGGTGCCGACGCGCTGTAACACCGGGCTATGGGAAAGGGGCAAGAGTTTCACGTTGTCATCGGGCGCGGAAAAGTAGAACGCGCCGAGTCTGTCGTAGGCATTCTGGTCGTGCGGTGGTTGGACGACGCGATGGATGGTAGGTTTATAAAACCCGCCGGATAGAAAGTCCAACATGTCCCCGGTATTGATGACCTGTCGGTTTACGGTGAGAAACTATGAGGGGAGGATTAAAGGGACGGACCAGAGCATTGTCAATGTGTCGTACCCAACGCCATTTGCCGTCTGGGGAAAGGATCTGCAGACCACTGACGGGCTGGCTCCAGAGAATAGTCACGCTGCCAACGTCTAGGATCATACGTGGCGTAAAGCGCTTGTCCTGTGTTGCGAGTACGGCATACCTGTGTGGCCCCTTAGCCAGACGTTCTCTGACTTTTCTTCTTCCTCTTCTGTTCGCCTGTAACTGACAACCAAGGCAGTGTTGAAATAGGATGGGATAAACAAGAATGTGAGGGCGTACTATTTCGCGAATCTGACTATTGCACGATCAGTGATAATTGAACCGTGGAAGTGAATACCAGAGGAGGATACACACTTGATGTTTCACCTCGCCCCTCGAAGGTGTGTTTCTCCACCAAGGTTTCTTCGGGCAACTCAAGACTCAGTGCGATGAGCCTAAGGGATCATGTAGCGACCGAACCATTCCAACAATATGATCATGATTTACCTGAGGATGGGATGTACGATGTTGAAATGGTTGTGGCGAGCGAACGTGTCAAGCTCGGGCAAAAAAGGGCGAAGCGCCTGGGGGTGATGACGTGTGGTAACGATACGACTGACTGGAGCTACTTCAGCCAGCGTCATCGACAGCATGCAAGATTAATTACGTACACCGATACTGCTCGATCTGGTCCAAGACATTGTTATTTGTGCTCACTTGCTACCTCGGAAGCGTCATGAACTGGAGGGACAGACTGGGAAAGGGAATCTACTTGCCCAGTACCCACGCGGCTTGTACCCGGCAAAGTAGCCTACTCTATCAATGTCATCGGTGTAGATCTTCTTTTCTTCGGGAGGCACGGCCGTAAACGGCACATCTGCGATGTCGAAAATCCGATCACGCTGATCCGCGAGGTGAGTGAGGGATTGAAAGGAAGGGAAGTGATGAGAGATACCTGGGCTTGAGTATAGCCATGGTTGATTACATAGACAAAGCCGTTGGTGCGAAGGGCATCGCGAAGCTGTGGTGCGAGTTCGGCGCGTCCCTCGGGAGTGTGCGCTTTGGACAAGTCGATGATGGTAAGATCAGCGAAATCCACTAGGCATATCGGTCAGAACAGGAGGGCAATAGCATGGATGAGAACATACGATCCAGTTGGGTCGGGGGCGGAGCGACGTAACGGGGACATTCGGGTAGAGTGACGCTGGGCATGACGGTGAGGGTGCACGGAAAAAAAAAGGTTGGACCGACTTATATGGTGGTGCGGAACGGCTTCACGGAGCGACGGTCATGCCTTTCGGAGTGCATAGGTACCATGACTCTGCGAGATAGGAGATACAATACTTGATCATAACGCATACCGATTGCGCGAGCCTTTCCCATAGCCAAAACGAGGTGTGCGTAAACACAGTGAACCATGGGACCCCCTTGTGGGCCTGCCTGAAATAGCATAATGATCACACGACTGCGCAGGAAAGAGGAGAAGGAGCTTGATGAGCCATTGGTAGACCAGGCAGGTGGAGGCTGACAAATGAAACTGCTCCAAGTGCAACAATCAGTGCGGGCACTTTAGCGATGGCCGGGATACATCGAGAGACGAGAAACTCGACTACTCAGCTTGAACAGGAGTCGATTGTGGATGTGGTTGGAGTCCGCAGAGTGGCTATTTGAAACAAGCGGAACGAACACGACACGGCTAGTAACGCCCCATCTACACCGTCGGTCGCGACAACACATTCGTCATCGATTCATCGACGACGACCACAACGGCCATAACGAGCACCAAAATATGCCGAGGCTCAGGCAGTCTCGCAGCGCGCCACTGGCCCCACCCCATCGTCGCTTAGCCCACAACACGGCGCGAAGCTGACCAAGTGTTGTAATAAAGTCCAAGTCCTTGGCAGACCCGGCAGCGATCGACAGCTCGACAAGCATCGCCAGCTCTAGCTCGTCCGCCCACACATCTTCCACCTCCTCTGCATTGTTCTCCGATCCCTTCTTCAGCGCCACACGCCCGTACGAGATCCCCATTTCCTTCATCCACGCCTCCGCAAGTGGTGCCTCGTCAGGCCACCGTCGCTCGGTGCCCACGCGCTGTAACACCAGGCTACGGGGAAGGGGCGGGAGTCTCACGTTCTCATTGGGCATGGTAACGTAGTACACGCCGAGTTTCTCGTACGCGCTTTGGTCCCGCGGTGACGCGATGGATGGTGGGCTTGGAGAACTCGCCGGAGAAAAAGTTCAACATGTCCACGGTGTTGATGACCTGTCGGTTTACGGCGAGAAACTATGGGGGGGGAGGATGAAGAGTACGGACCAGAGCATTGTCAATGTGTCGTACCCAACGCCATTTGCCGTCTGGGGAAAGGATTTGCAGAACACCGATGGGCTGGCTCCGGAGAATAGTTAGGCTGCCAAGTCATCTGGGATGATACATGGTGTAGCGCGCTTGTTTTGTGTTGCGAGTACGGCATACCTGTGTGGCCCCTTAGCCAGACGTTCTTTGACTTTTCTTCTTCCTCTTCTGTGCGACTGTAACTGACAACCGAAGTGGTGTTGGAATAGGATGGGACGAACAGGAATGCGAGGGCGTACTATTTCGCGAATCTGACTATTGCACGATCAGTGATAATTGGACCGTGGAAGTTTCACCTCGCCCCTCGAAGGTGTGTTTCTCCACCAAGGTTTCTTCGGGTAACTCGAGACTCAGTGCGATGAGCCTAAGGATCATGTAGCGACCGATCCATTCTAACAGCATGATCATGATTTACCTGAGGATGGGATGCACGATGTTGAAATGGTTGTGGCGAGCAAACGCGTCAAGCTCGGCAAAGCGCCTGGGGATGAGGACGTGTGGTAACGATACGACTGACTGGAGTTACTTCAGCCAGCGTCATCGACAGCATGCAAGATTAACTACGTACACCGATACTGCTCAATCTGGTCCAAGACATTGTTATTTGTGTTCACTTGCCACCTCGGAAGCGCCATGAACCGGAGGGACAGGTTGGGAAAGGGAAAGTACCTACGCGGCTCGTAGTAGCCGACTTTGTCAACGTCGGTGGTGTGGATCTTTATTTCATCAGCAGGCACCGCCGTAACGGCACATCTGCAATATCGAAAATCTGATCGTGCTGATCCGCGAGGTGAGTGATTGATTGGAAGGAAGGGGAGTGATGGGAGATACCTGAGCTTGGTTATAACCATGGTTGATTGCGTCCAATCCGTTGATGCGAAGGGTATTGCGAAGCTGTGGTGCGAGTTCGGCGCATCCCTCGGGACTGTACGCTTTGGACAAGTTGATGATGGCGAGATCAGCGAAATCCACTAGGTAGATTGATGAGAACAGGAGGGCAGTAACATGGATAGGAACATGTGATCCAGCTGTGATGTAACGAGGGCATTCCGGCAGAGTGACTGTGGGCATGATGGTGAGGGTACACGGGAAAAGATACAAGGTTCGACCAACTTGTAACTTATAAGGTGCGGAACGGATTCACGGAGCCACGGTCGTGCCTTTTGAACTTGTGCATGGTGCACGTACCATGACTCTGGGAGATAACTTCAACTCCCACTTCAAGTAGGGTTCTGCACGGATAACACCGTCGCACTGCACCCACTGGTGGTACGGGTGCCCGAGAAACCAGCAGCTGAAACAAGGTCGGATTTGGTACACCGAGTGCGCGGTCGGCGAGCAAGAGGGGGTTTATGAGGCAACGCCACGTTTTTAGACCATGCAGGCTAATGAATGAAACGATCAGTGCAGCCACTTTAGCGGCGACGTGGATGGCAGCTCGGCTACTCAGTGAACTTGATTGTGGTTGTTGTATTATTTTTGTAGTGCTGGCCACAACCGCTGTGGACAAATTTCGCAAAGTGGCTAAACAAGCCAAACACGGCTGGCAGCCTCGTCGACATCGCCGGTCACGACAACAACACATCCTTCATCGACGAGCACCACGGCCACAACGAGGACCACAATGTCGAGGCAGTCTCGCAGCGCACCACCGGCCCCGTCGTCGCCCAGCCCACAGCACGGCTCGAAGCTGGCCAAGTTCCTGCAGAAGCAGGGTCGCGACAAGTCCAAGTCGTTGGTGGATCCTGCAGCGACGGACAGCTCGACGAGCATCGCGAGCTCGAGCTCGTCCGCCTACACATCGCCCGCCTCTGCGGTGTCGTCGCACCACGCCAGCGCGCGCAAGGGTCGAGAGCAGTCGGCGACCACGGACGGCGACGGGGATAGCGCCGACGAGACGCCCGTGATCGTCGAGACGGCGGACCCGCCCCGGGCGCGTCCACGGCCTGACCGGCCCAGCGGCATTTCCGACATCCGACCGAGCGTATCCATGTACTCATCGCCGTCGACGCGCATATCCGATCTGCCCACCCGGCTCTCCGGCTGGCTCTCCCACACGTTCAGCTCCTCGTCCACGGACCTCTCTCTCCCCTCCATCCTCTCCCAGTCCCACATGGCCTCCCCAAAGACAAAGCCGAATCCCCTCCTCTCCGCCGCCAAGCACGGCAAGGGCCACCTCGACCGCGCCATGCGCTTCCTCCTCGACAGCGACTCCACCCCAGACAAGTGCGCAGAGCCCATCTGGCTCCTCGGCGTGCAGCACCCTGGTTACGAGCCCCCGAATCCGCCCGCCCCCGGCCGCCGGCCCTCCGTCGAATCCCGCCGTGCACCCTCGTTTCGCTCAAACTCCTCCACTACCGTCTCCGAACTGTCTCAGTCCCAGCCCCCGTCAGGCAAGCACCCCGTCGTCAACTGGCCCCCCGTCTTCTATGCCGATTTCACCTCACGAATATGGCTCACCTATCGCAACCAATTCCCCCCCATCAGGGACTCGAATCTCTCATCGCTCGATGCCGATCTGGCCTCCGGCGCCCAGGCCGCCACGTCTTCCAGTCCGCGCTCCCGAAAGTGGAACTGGCCGGGGTCTGGCGAAAAGGGGTGGACGAGCGATGCCGGCTGGGGCTGTATGCTCCGCACCGGTCAATCATTGCTCGCCAATGCCCTTCTTCATCTGCACCTGGGGCGAGGTATGCGTTTCTCGTCCCTCTCCTCTACATGCGCTCATTTGCGCCCTATCCCAGAATGGCGTCGCCCCCCGCACGCTGTTCGCACAAACGACTTTGCCACATATGTCCAGATCATAACGTGGTTCCTCGATTCCCCATTACCTCAAGCACCATTTAGCGTTCACCGCATGGCCCTCGCTGGAAAAGACCTCGGAAAAGATGTCGGTCAGTGGTTTGGTCCCAGCACAGCCGCTGGTGCAATCAAGTAAGAACTCCTTCTCTCAACCTTATCTACAAGACGCTGAGCCTCCGCCTCAGAACTCTTGTACACGCATTCCCTGAAGCAGGTCTCGGGGTTGCTGTTGCCGCAGACGGTGTGATATACCAGTCTGATGTATATGCGGCTTCCAACGCTCATATTGGTTCTCCACACCGGCACGCGAGATCGTCATGGGGTGGACAGGCAGTGCTTGTGTTGATTGGCATCCGTCTGGGTATCGACGGCGTTAATCCCATTTATTACGAACCCATTAAAGTAAGCAGATCATTTTGCCGCTCGACTCACCCGTATGAATGAGTCTTCTTTCAGGCGCTGTACACGTTTCCCCAGTCCGTCGGCATCGCGGGAGGGCGTCCCTCCTCCTCGTATTACTTTATGGGCTCTCAGGCCGACAATCTCTTCTACCTTGATCCTCACCATGCACGACCGGCAGTCCCTCTCCGTCCCCCACCGCATTCATCTGTACATGACTATCTTACTGTTCGTACTCGCGAAAGCACACCCGATAACGCATCCGACCGGCGCGCAGCGACGCGCTCGCCTGGCCCACACTCCACGTCTTCCCACCACCATCGTGCACCCACATCCCCGTCGTCCGTGAGGACTGGCTCATCGACATTCTCATACCACGCACCCATTTCACCGTCCCCTCTCCAACACCAACTCTCGACAACATCGAGCGTGTCATCCTCCTCGGTGTCATCACACCATCCATCGCGTTGGCAAATTGCAAGCATGCCTGCCTCCCCATCGCCCCATTTCAACGGTTCCGACCTGGATCCCCGCGAGCTTGGGGTTGAGGAGGAGGACTTGGACGCGGTGGCTGAGCACTACGTCACACAATATAATGCCATGGAACTACGGACCTTTCACTGCGATCGTGTTCGCAAGATGCCACTCAGCGGTCTTGATCCCAGTATGCTTCTCGGATTCCTCTGTAAAGAAGAAAAGGATTGGATCGACTTGAGACGACGCATCAGCGAGGTCTGCATTCTAGCTCTATGTGTTATTAATGTTCTGATCGGTGTTGCAATCGTCAGCTCAACGCAAAGTACAAGACGATATTTACCATTCAAGACGACCCTCCCTCGTGGCCATCTGATTCGGATGAATTCATGGGCCTCGAATCCGTTTCCGATCCTGACGAGATGGAAGAAATGGACCTCGAGGAGGACGACGATGTCGAAGTGATTGACGCTGAGGGCGCAGAAGAACAGCATGTCCATATACGTGATGCCGAAGACCAATTCTTTGACACCCGTTCGACGTCCATCTCTCCCGTGTGTAGCAGTGCCAAGGGCGGTACCAAAGGCTCCGAGGCCGACACGGAGGAGGACCCTATAGGGCCCCTTACACCTGGGCCGAACTCGACGTTTGAGGTCGATAAACACGAGGATGGCGCTCTCAAGGGTCCCTCCAGGAACGACGACTTTGAAGAGATCGATGGGCATGAGGCAGAGGACGATGAAGACTGGGTGGACCCCTCGATGCCCACACCACTCGCACAGTCAATCCAACGTCCGTACGCCCCACCGATGGCCAAAACCAAGTCTACAGGGTCGACGGGGAGCACAGGCAGCAGGAAGGGCAAGAAGGGCAAGAAATCGAAAAAGGCGAGCGTGCCCATGGTCAACACGCCCTCACCTCCTATGAAGCCTGAGGCACACTTCCCGTTCCCGCGGTCCCTCGAGGAGAGTTACCATGAACGCCCGTACGAGGCAGGGAATTACGAGAAACGGATGAACAATGCGCGCGCGCGGGACGGCGGACGTACGGAGAGTGGGGGTGTCAAGGCGGTGTTGACGGACGACGTCCGTTGAGGGTGGATCGTGTTTGGATGGGTGAACGAGACTGCTATTCTGGATTGGCCTCTTTCTCTTTCCTCTTTCTCCCATTCTCTTCTTTTGTTTTTCGTTCATTTATGGTGGCCCGTTCGCCCGTTCTTTTCTCTCGACTGTGCAGGCCTGTTTCTTACTCTTTATCACTCTGCCTGTACCAAGCTCTTAATGGATGTACGTTTTGGGGGTTAATCCCATACGTTCGATTGCAAGTGTATGTAACTATGTACGTTTTTTCGCCACGTAGAGATACCCTTCATTGACATCGTTTCCTCTCGCTGGTGAGGTCGAGCAGTTGTGTGAGCATGAGGATCGCTAACGATTACTACATATGTAGATGCCAGTGCGTACCCGACAGTAGGTGACCGTCCTGTTAGGGTGATCAATTGATCTGATACAAGTGTCTCACCCACCATTCATCGACTTGAAATGTCTCCTTGCTGCTGCAACGTTGAAAAATCTCCCAGCACCGACAAACCAACCTACATCTACAAACTCGTCCCCTACACCTCCGCGGTCCCGTTGGACCCTGCCACCCTCCCCATCGCCCTCCCCATCTCCGACATCGACCAAACCTCGGGGTTCATCCACCTCTCGACAGCACCCCAAATCCCCGGGACCCTCGTCTCCTTTTTCAAATCCGACCCCCGTATCTACGTGCTTCGCCTCCCGTACGATCCCCTCGAACGACTGGGACAGATCAAGTGGGAAAGCCCCGAAGGAGACGTGTGTGGACCGCGCCCGGGCGAGGGCTTGTTTCCGCACTTGTACAACGGGCTGAGGTTGGGACGGGAAGAGGTGGAGAGCGTGTGGGTGTTGGAGAGGGGGGAAGGGGGCTGGGTGGACGTGATCGAAAGGGACGGGGAGTTTAAAGCCTGGTTGGCGTACTGAGCTTCATAAACGGCAAGTAGGATGGAGGCCGTGTGGAGGAGCGTGACGGAGGTTGGCGCATTGGCTTTTCTCTTTCGTCGTTTCTCGTACTGATCAAGTTGGTCATAAGTTCTACTATTTGGACCCGTTTCGGTTCAAATTGGTTCGTACGCCTGTGTGCGACGCTAGTGCTATGCGTCTGGCGATGAATCACATACTCTGGATATCGCCTGGAGAACACAATGACTCTCTCTTTGCCACCCGATCGTGAAGCAAGGTGACTTGGGTGTTTGATTTATCGCAAACAGGGACGACTGGCTCTGGCAGCTGCCACCAGTCACGATACGGAGGGTTGGAGATCGAGTTTCGTCGCCTTGCTCGCTTCTTCCGTGACCCGGACTTTCAGTGTTTGATCTGGGTCTCTCTCGAAGAACATAAACCGTGGAGAAAAGGTTTCGAGACGAGCGCGGCTTCCTCAGAGAGACATTCCTACCTACCCAAAGGACGCCTCATCCAACCTCGGGTGAAACTTTTTTTTGTTTTTGACGCACCCGGTCAATGTCGCCAACTTTGTTGAAATTCACACCTAATGAGTGGTTCTCCTGATCGCGTTTGACGAATCGGACAGCCCCCATCCGATGCCACGCAACCCCCACGAGCCATCGCCCTATCGCTCGATGTTCTGGATGATCCCGCCCGTTCGCGGATACTGAAATCTTTACGAAACCACCTCCCGCGAGTTCCAACTTCTACGACCGCCTCCAATCGACTTTATCCATTGGCAAGGAGACCGATGAGTCGCCGACTCATTTGCAGTGGAGGTACATTTGACATGCCGTGACCGACAGCCAGTGGTACTACCCTGCAGGTCGGGATTGGACGCGATATCGTTACACATCGTATCCTCTGACACGTTCGACCGTGACGTCCAGTGAGAGTACGTGCGACAATAAGTACAAAACAATTTGTGCAGACAACAGTCGCGCAACGCGTCGATGGTCACATGAAAATGTACACACAGCAGGTCAACGTCTTGTGTCTCGAAAGAATCAGAATGACATTCAGCATCCTGAGGCATGGTAACACCAGGAGAATACGCGCTGCTAGAATTTTCAGCTGGTTCAGAGGTTAGTTGAATCTCGTCAAAGCATTGATGAAGATCGGCTGCAACAATGGTACACGATGACATCCACTCACAGCCAAGGACGTCACAGTCCAACCACAGGGACGACATTGAAGAAAGATTATAATGTCGATGACTATCGCCGCAAAAATATTCAGTTGAAAGCACAGCACAAGAGAGTTCCGGAACGATAGCAAACATTGCACCGAGATGTGGCATTCTGCGAAACACAACAGCGGGACAAACCAGCATCAAATCGGCCACAGACAACCATCGAGAAACATATAACAATATCGGTTAGTGTAAGAAGCAGGCGAGGTTGGCGAGGGAGCGAAAAGGGAGTCCGCGATAAAGGAAGCATACCATATGCCCCGAATATGATACGATATTCAGAGTACAGATCTTGCGACCACACGATCGTGAAACAAACGAACGTGAAAAGAATGATGATAGGTAATTAAACCAAAAAGAGGGGTCGCACAAATCCTGCAAGCAAACCCAAAACCCGTCTACGTTCGTAGCGGGGATATTTCCACCCCTCGGACCCTGGTCTCGACGACTAGCCGCGCTCCGGGTCGGCGGTGCTAGCGAGTGGATCCATGCGCTCGAGATCGCGCAACGCGACTTTACTGCCCAGCGTGCTCTTGAACACGATCGAGGCGGAGGAATGAAGGGTAGAGGAGGGATAGTTGACTGCCCTGTTCCGCGCAACGCGAATGATGATCAACAATTGCACGATGCCCTACGTTGTCTCACGTCATACCACCGAACAACGACAAGCCCCCGTCGAATGGGACTGTGAAAACTGCGGGCTTACCTGAACGTGGCTGATCGACAGAAACACGAGGTTGGAGATGTTGGAGTGGAAGGCAAACGAAAAGATGAAGAGGATGCCAAGAGCAGAGTAGACTGCGGCGGATTCGACGACCATGATGGCGGCAGTCTCGTATGTACGGACGTGTCCCCTCTCGAGGGTATCTCGCATTTCCATTCGGGCGGAAAAGAGGCGGCCGGCAACGAGGAGAGTGTAGGTGATGGTCAATCCGATTTGGAGGCAGAGATATGCGAGTTGGGAGTTGGCGTCATAAAAGATGGCACCGCTAGCTTGGGCGAGGACAAGAATGGACATGGCTAGTGGGGTACGACATTAGTCCTGGCACATCGGGAGATGGGGAAAGAGATGATACGTACCGACCATAACTGCAAAGAGTGTGAACATGGGTATGACGACGAGTTTTTGCCAGTTCCAAAGGACGAAGCAGCGGTGAAGCTGTGGTACGGAGATGAGTATGAGTGTACAAGATGAAAGCGTTGGAAGAGTACGAACCAACAAAGCTTGCATGAACCATTCCATGATGTAGTAGCTGCGGTATGCATGAGGAGACTTCAATGCGATATCCGCTGGGGACGATGCAAATGACATACCAAGTCAATGCCATCATGTTTATCCAGTAGTTTAGCTCGTCGAGGATCAAAGCAACCGGCCCACCGGGTGCATCCCGTAGGTCGATCCATATCATCTCTGTATACCGGGCATTTCCCGCGAACCCGATCGTTGCGAGGACAAAGGTGATCCAGACGTAGCCAAGGAGCATCCACCGGTGATTAGCAACCTGACCACCGTTGCGCGGTCTCCGAGTCAGAGCGGCAGTTGCCTGAAGGGTCAAAAGAAAGAAGATCCCTGATAGTAGCGTTTTGTACTGCATGGGGCGAGCAGCGGATGAATGTGGGCACTTACCATATGACACCGCAGAGAGGAGCATGCCATCTAGACGTGATCTCTCGAGCCATAGGTCGGTGTCGGGAGTGTACGAAGACATGTCTCCTCGTTAGATAACGGGGTGTTAACTTTGGACACAGTCAAAGGGGGCGTCGCAGATACGCAGATGGGCCAATTTTCAGTAGTCGTCCCTTCTCCTTGCGACGAGAGCTTGGGCGGTACACGGTTGGACTAGTTTACTTGGAAGCATGCCTTGGTGTATATATAGCGTTGGAAGTGGACCGAAAAAAAAACCGCCAAGCCCGAAACAGGCCGCTGTGGCCCAACCGCGGACGTCCTAGACGTCCTCAGGTCTGCCAGTCTGACAGACGTGCCAATCAGCTGCATTATTGTCACTCCCTCATGACATCATATCTGTAAACTCTTGCAACGACACTTTGCCGATGTTAGCAGAGTTGAAACGAGACCATTGTCAGAAACTACACACCACACATGAAGCTTGTCGAATTTGTCACTGCCGGAAATCCGAGGGAGTTGCCTCCGGGAGTGCGACCGACATTGCGTCGGAGCTTCAACGCCAACGCACGTGATGTGGGTCACGCGACTAAGTGCCAAGTCACGATGCGCCAGTGCTGCGACATTGAGCTTCTGGGACGTCCCCCGACCACACGACGCATCTCGCCGCCACCTGTCGCATTGCCCAGCATGCCGCTTGGTCGAAGCACCGCAGTCGGCAGGATCACAGCCATCAGTATTCCCGAGCAGCGAGTTCTGTCCTCCCTTGGCATCAAGGCTACGTCAGCGCGCACCCGCCGAACGGCAGGAGTCGATTCCCGGACCTCCGGACGCCTGGACACCCGGAAAGTCCAAATACCAGATTTTCTGCAAACTCCGATAGCTTCTCCCGCAATTCCAGGCTCCAGGAATCCTGGAAAGTCCACGGATGTCGACGACGACGACGTGCCAGATCTCACGGCGAAGTCCATGCAGAACGAAAAGTGGTCATGCAGTGTCGGCAGACCGCGTAAGGATGGGAAGCCCAAAACTTGAAGGAGGCCAATCGATCAGTATAATCTTATATTCTCATCAACCTCGTGATTAGCTCAGTGGCAATTAACGATGTTCGCGCTATTCGTAGACAGGTCTGCAGCCGGGC